>WHYT01016750.1:93219-117888 GCA_009806455.1 Tetrax tetrax | reverse complement strand
ATATGTGTGTGTGTGTGTCAAAACCATCCAGATATCTAATTAAGAAATGGTAAACCACATGTTTTCACAGGCTGCTTCCTAACAAAAAACAGCACTGGAACATGTATGTTCAAGATAAAGGTGAGTAAGAACAAGGTGTAATAATACTACTTCCTCATTGTTTGACGTGTATAGTTCTTTAGTTAAGACAAAAATTTGTCTTACAAGACAAAAAAATTGAAGTCATACATGGCTACTATTCCTATGTTTCAGAATAGTTAGGTCTAGTTTTTAGCTTTGGGGTTTTTTTTAATGTTCATATTTTTTTTTTGCTTGTTTTTTGGGGGGATTGTAATTTTTTTCCTCCTTAAATTGTGATAGTTTGTAAACCAGTCTTTAGTTAACTTTTGTTTTTGTCAAAATTTATGCTTAGAAAATATTGTTACACTCTAACAACAGGTTTGGAGCTCCTAGCAGCTAAGAGAAAGTTGTCTGACTAAAATGTTCAAGGTATCTCAACATTCACAAATATTCAAGGCAGTCATCACCAGAGAAAAACGTCATCTCTTTTACCTCTTTTCAACAGATTAGGTTAATTAACAGACAAAGCTATGAAACATTTTTTTGTGATACCCTTAAAAGAGTTAACCATTTATTTACTTTGTTAGTTATTGCATCAAGTTCAATAATGCATCCTGGTCGAGCAGTAGATTGTTGGCTCACAATGTTAAACACTTCCCCAATCAGTTTCTGAAACACAGCAAAATGAGAAGAGTTTAGTATATTTTCCCTTCAGACAAAACAAAATTGCAGTCATTTACAGTAAACTGATGCTTTAATTTTCCCTGTTGGCCTAAACTGTAACAGACTTCTTCCTGCTGTCATTTTGACACTTAAGAAAAATGCATTTATCGAGACATTTGCACTGTTACGAGTCTGCAGCTGTTCATGGGGATAGCACACCAGTTTTTATGGAAACTCAAGGTTGTTTATTTAAAGATTTATCCTTTCATAACATAACTTAGTGTCTGTGCTATGAGAAACTCAAATATACTGCTTCACTTTTGTTTAAAGCTTCAGGCTTTGTCACTACACGTAAAAAAAAAATCAGTACAGCTTTTATATAAACTGAATGCTCTATTGATTTTTGGTGGAATGTTCACAATCGTTGCTCCAGGTTTCTCAGACTGATCTAAATACTGACAGGCTGTATCTTGCAGGATAGCTTATAAAATAACAGAAGAAAGGAAAAAAAGGAAAGATGTGATTCTTTATACAATAACAGTACAAGGTCAGGCTTTTCTTTGCTTAAAGTCACAGAAATGAAAGATAAAAAAGGGTGAAAAAATTGCTTATTACAGGAAAAAAAACCCCTATATTACCCTTAGCCATAACTTGCCAGTTCCCTCTTATCTCACCATCTCTGCCCTTCCTCATGTATAGATGTAACTTAGGTGGATACACATAAATCTTGCTTTTTTGTCTTCACCTTCCCACTTGCTCTTGACTTCCCTCTTTTGAGAAGACACAGAAAGAAATCCTTTCTTTCCTTTCCCCACCTGCTACAGGTTTGAGAAAACTTTTCAGGGAAATTTTGTTTCAGTCCAGCCACTTTTAGTAGTAATAGCTGCACTTTTGTCTGCTAATGTTTACAGACAGCTGCAAGAGATGTAATTATGCAAGGTATAATGCATAAGATCCTATACATGGGACGGTGCAAAAATTATTTAGAGCTAAGTGAAGACAAACCACTGGAGGGCAGAAAAAATAAGTTACCTTAATTAGTTTTATTTTAGTACTTTCAAACCATTGCTACATAAAACTTACAGATGATTCAGGGTCAGATAATTCATCTAGAAGTTTTCGTGCATCTACAACAGCTTGATAGAGTCTCAGGTTTTTGCCATCAGATGCAACAAAGCAAGCACTAGCAGAGTTGCAGTATGTACCTAATAGAAAACACAAAAATTTCATAGTTAAAGAAAAAAATGGCAGTCAAATGGCATCAGGTAGTCTATTACAATCCACTTCACAATATCTGAATATGTTTCTAACATAATTTTCATAAAGTACTGAAGAAAAAAACCTAAGCAAATGTGTGTATTAAAACACCATTATTTGAACTTTTAAATAACTCCCTTTCTGCTCATTTATGTAATTGAAACTCCTCATAAAAGCTGAATAATCTAAGCAGAAGTCATACATGTTTACAAACATTGTCAACACATGCAAAAACCAGCATAGTACACCTAAAGGAACCGCTGACATTCCTTAAAATGGTTACATTCTCTTCACTGTCACCTCTGAGGTGCTCGCAAGGGCTAACTCTAGCTTCCCTAGGTTCTCAGAGACCATTTAGAGTAGAAGTGTAAGGTAAACTGTTCACAAAAGCTATATTAGCTCTAGCTTTTTTCCTTGTTTACTGTCTCTAGGCTCTTTGGATAAAATTAACCTCTATAAATATTCCCTCCTACCCTCTAGTTAAAAGTGCAGATAGAACAGTGGAGGGAGAATTATATCTGCAGTAGTGAATAACATATGAAAAACTGTGACAGAGTGTCTATTTTGCTTCTCTACAGTATATAGAACAGGCTTGACGCATGGTTTTCTATTATGATACACGTTTTACATTCTAAGAGGGAAGCAGATAGATATTTGTGTTTAGAAGACTTTGTGGGATTCAGACAGCACAGAATGTTACTGTGTGAGCAGAAAAAAAATGAATTTATTTTAAATCAAAGATGTTCTGCATTTATTAAGCATATTTAGGATTTTTGAGGCTGCACAACATCTTTGACACTCATTTAATCATTGCAAAGGTCAGACTGGCCTTACCACAATAAAATAACCTGGCTTTATTAGTATAAAATTTAATGGTACATCCACAGCACAAATGACATTTTTAGTACTGTATACAAAGACAACAATTACTACAATAGCATCTTTATGCTAATTCAAAAAGAAGTATCTGAGTGGTTGAATAGATTAACATTTGTGGAGACAATTTTCCTAACTAGAATAGAAAGCCCTAAAATTAAATAAAAAAAAATGAAGAATTGTCCTAGGGCATTACACATCAGTTGTACTGCCTGACCTCTGAAAAAGTATTGTTTGCAGTTCTGTAAAGTTAATGTAGTCTTTCTCATTAAAAATATTCTGTATTCTAACCGGGCTGATGGCCTGAAGAATTTCAGTATAGTTCTAGAATTCTTATCATGTTAAAAGATTTTGATACTGTAAGTTTTGGCTGAAAATCTTTCCCAATAATTCAGATGTTCAAGTGATCCAAATACTAGTTCTGTTCAACCCAGTGCTTCCTGCAGCTGTATGTGGCCAACAACTCAGATGTGTAAGCAAGCAGAACATCTGGATTATTAAAACCATGCCAATGCAAGGAACAGTCAGTAAAGCTGCCTAAAGCACTGAGGAAAGGGTCCGTCTTGTTCTTCATGAGAGTGATGATTGCTTACTCACACAAAGAAGTTACTGAATGTCACCTGATCCACAGCCACTATAAACAGTCAGACCAGATTAAATGTTTTGAAGTAGCTTAGCCTCAAATGAAATAAAAATGCTTAATTTGCATAATATAAGGGAGTTGCTGAAAAAGTTAATATACTCCAAATACAACAGTAATTTATTTTAAGAAATTAATTCTATGGCTCAAAGTATTAAGTCTATATGGAAACATGCTAAGTGTACTCACCGAGGCAATAGCTGGGAATAAGTGTTGGAAGCCAGGCTACATTAGAGAAAGCGGAGGTATGGAGAGAGTTAATTCGAGCCAATTCAGATACTCCTCCAGTGAATGACAAAGGTCCTATAGGGTCTACTCGCCACAGAATCAGCTCACTATAGATTGCATTTGGGTCATAGAATGTACGGGTCGCTGCATTTTTAAGGTGCTGCCTAGAAGAACCCTTCACATGTTTAATAGGATCCATTATTCTGTTTATCTTGTCAGAGTCCCAGGAACTGTCTGATTCAGGAGTTAATAGAGCATTATGATGAGAAGATGTTAGCAGTAATGGTAAAACAGAATGGCAAGCTAGATCATTGAGATGAAAACGGTGACCGCAGTACCTAAATTTATGTGATACGGTTAGCACAGTAGTGAAAGCTGATTTATCAGCAAAAGTAACTGCCCACTGATTGAGAGAGCCATCTATATGTTTGGAAATCATCATTACTATGGGAGAAATTATATTCACATTTGCACTGTCCTGGGCAAAGCTTGGTCCTTTATTTGCTAGAGTCTTATCTGGAAAGTCCATTCTCTTCTGATGTACGGCATTACTGTTGTCTTTTACAAAGACAGGGCAAGCATACATCATAATATTTTTGCTAAGGGAACTAGCATCTCCTGATGGAAATGCAACAGGAATCCTAGAAGAAAATGAAACCTAAAAAGAAAAAAAAAAAAAAAAAAGAAAAAAATTAGAATATAACAATCCAGCTTAAGTCTGAACAAATGTTAGCTGCTTCACAAGAAGTACTTAATACTTAAAATTAAATACATACTGATGTTCAGACAGAAAAGAAAGGACACAATGCTTATTGACTAAGATCATAAATAATAAAACAATTTCAAATATACAATACCTGAACTTGTCGAAAGATGCCTGGAGTGTATTCATCTAAATATTTCACATGCCACACTAAAAAGGTACCATCAATTGGATGGATAGTAAAAAGCATATCTGGATTTCTGTTCCATTCAGTTAGGAGCAACTCAATTTTCCGATCTAACAAAACTGTTGGAGGAGGCATGCATGGGCCTGCTAGTAGAGATGTTTTGGGGCTTCCCTCTCTTTCTCCATCTTCATGTTCCGAAGAGCCTGTACCAGTCCCTGTCTCCGATTCTCTATCTATAGACAAGTCTGCAACAGAAAATAAATGTGCCATTTTATCCATTGCAAAGATTTTCCCTCTCAGTTTCTACTCAAAACACCACAGTATTTTTTATGCTGATAATAGTACTACCTGAAAAGAACATTAATGCACATTGACCATTCTGTCTGTACAAAAATATGAGGATCTGGCCTTTGCTCCTAACTATGCAAAACAAGTAATAATAAATATAACTAAAAATCCAGATACTTAGAGTACTGCCCTGCCTAAAATTATTCTGGTGACCTATATAAAACTACACATTTTATATAAATGCTGCTTCCAAATTATTGTGGGTTATTTTTTGTATTTAGAAGGTAATCGTGAAATACATGGTATGTGATAATTGATGAAGTAGTATGTATTGGATGTTCAGTAAGAATTATCACACACTTAACTATTGTACTGGTAATCTAGATTTTAGAAACCTAATAATTGTGAATGATGCAATGCATTGTAGGTTTACTGTCACTAATCAGTCTTCTTTGTTTCTGTAGACAGATTTTTATTTTTACACATTCTTACTGGCTAAGTGGCCCTCTCACAACAGTGTAAAGTATTTCTGGTACGATATATTTTCCATCATTAATTTCAAAATATGTTTCTCTATTCCTTTGTGAACAGCTACAGTTGGGATCATAGTGTGATCTAAGGTTTAAGATGCAAATCTTACCAGTACTGGAAACAGTGCAGTTGCATTAAAATGGTGCTGTGTTAAACCCTTCTTAAAGCTTGCCATAAATTTGTATGTCATTACTGACAATCAGATTGTAAGGTAAATAGAGAACAGGTATTAGTCATAATATCATAGCTTAGTGGAATATATCCAAAATAGAAATGAAAGACAAAAGCTACCTTTCTTTTTCACTGTGTGTATCACTATTGCGTTCCAACAGAGAGTACATAATTGAATTTTTCATGCCTATAATTACAGCAGCCAAAATTTCAGGTGCAAATGTCTATTTAATTTAGATCAGTGATAAAACATTAGCACTTATAATTCTTGTGCAAAATAATTGCATTAATTATTGCATTAATGTGCTTAAAAATAGTTATTGTGCTACATATCTCAATATTACTAACCATGATCTAATTTCATATGTAGACCTCTTTCTTTTCCTTCCATTTCTTCTTCCTCTTCAACCTCAACAGCAAAATCTTGTTCTACTTCTTGTTCAGAAAGTTTTCTTAGATGCTGCATAAATACTTCAATAGAGGATGTAAAATTAAATTCTTTATTATTCAACCAGTGAACAACGAAGCCTCCATTTCCTTCATCTTTATTAAAAGCTGTTCCAGACAAGACTGGTGGAATATCTGTGGGCATTTTGAAACAAATAAAAAGCTATATATTAAACTACTCATCTTTTATATAGAGAGAGAGATACACACATATGCATATATACACAGATTTCTTAATTAACACATTAACTTATTTTAGGTAGAACATAATTTGTGCCTGTAAAATTAGAAAAGGAAAGATACAGATCAAGTTTCCACTTGGAATTGTAATTTTAAAAAAAGATATTTTAATATAGAAACATAGAATATCAATACATTTACATTAAAATTGATTTTTATGTGAACAGTAAATGATACTCAACAATTCTAATTGCTCAGTTTCATATGTTGCAGTGTTTACGATTTCATGTATAGATTTTAGGTAAAGCACATGATTGCTCTTTAATCTTTTCCTTGTTTAAAATAGTCTGCATTATTCTACAAAAAGCAGCTGGTTTCCTGCCAAAAAATCTGGTACAGGTTTTTTTTTCATTCACTATATATTCTGTAAGATACAAATACTCTATTTATTATATACCATTGCCTCCCAAAACCCAACAAACGCCAAGCAGACTTGAAATTTAGGTTTCTTTTGCTTTCTGAAGTGCAAAGATGAATTTAATTGGCTTTTAAAAGAAATGCTGAAGATATTCAGAATAAATTCAGCCTCATTTGTATTACAAAACTCTATGCCAAGTACCAGACTTGTGAAATAACAGTCTTCCTACAAATTCCCTGTATTCAATTAGGCAAAGTATGTGCATGTCTGACTTTTTTTTTTAATTTTGTGCAAATATATTATTATAGTTTAATAAATGGCTGTATTTCACCTGTATTAGGGTTGATGCTTGCTGCTATATGGAAGTGACCAAGTGCATTTGCGTGATGTGAAATGTGACGCTGAACTTCATGAGTACCCTGCTGATCTGGCAATACATCCGTGTGGGTAACAAGAACTGAAGATCTCCTTTGTCCTTTTCTCATATTTTTCAAATGGTGAATTGTCTGGTATAGTTATAAAAAATAAATTTAGAAATACTAAAAAACTGTAAGGTAAAAATTCACACTTACAGAAAGCCTAAAGTTTTTAAACTTCCTCTACCTAAGAAGTAAAGACTAATTTCAAAAGGATTATTTTAAATAGATTTCGACAAAAATTGGTAACACTTATGTACATCAACTCTGGTCAAAGGCAAAGCTCTTCTAACAGTTCCTTTAATATCTGCTCCAACAACAACACAAAAGTATACACTATTTTGTGTAACATTCATAGACAAGATTACAACAGTCTAAAGCAGTAACCTTTGCAATATACTTTTATAATGAACTATTTTTGTGTAACTGAAAATTGCTGAGAGCACAACTGATTCCACAGCCCTACACATACTGGGTTTCACTCATCCTATTTGTTGATAATTAGAGACTTTCAGACCTAATCAGAATGAAACCACATTAAATATTGTCTCTTCCCAATGCTATTAGTTAGCCATAGAAAAAGTAGATTGAGTTTTAAGAACATGGAGCTTGGTTGCAGAGTTGCAAAGTCTCTGACTTCTTCAGTGTTTAATAATAGACTTCAAAACCTGGTAAGAAATAATTCAGACTATTCTTTTATGCTTATAAGAACTAGATAGTACACAGTCTTAGAGTTCTATATCCTTTAAATATTTAAGAGCCTTGAAATAAAAAATTGACAAAGTAAGTATTTACTTGTACCTCTAGTGCATGCTGTATTTTGTCCTTTTGCTTTCCAGATTGAGAGATGGTGCTGCTAATGCTGGAAGTGCTAGTTTCACAGATCTGCTCACCAAGAAGAGTATCTTCTGGTAACAACGTCTCTGCCCACAGCCGACAGATGCCATCAAGACATGATGTGAGTAATACATTACAGACCAAACCCCTAATGATAGACATATCAAGGTTACTACCCGGTGTAATTAAATTAGATATATGGACACAGCAGAAATCAAGGGAGCACACAAGTATTTAGTAGTTATTGTTTCCTCCAAATTTCTGCCTCTCCCCTAATTACAGGTTTTATATCAGTAGTGATTTTTGGCATGCTAATAAACCTATAGGTTATTGTCAAAAGTACATGTGAACATGGAATGGTTATTATTTGATAAATGTGACAGTAATTATAAAACTGCAGTTTTGAAACTGCCTAAACTATCTGACTTGCTAGACTATGTGAAGAATGCATAAATTTTACTAAATAATTAAAAGTGAAATTGAACAACTAATTGAACACCAGTATATATACAACAAGGCACAGAAAATAGCTTAAAATGCTAATAATTTAAACAAATATTTTATTTCCAATGTCATAGCATCATTTGATGAACAAAGCCTTATATCCACGCTTCCTGGCATAACTTGAGAAGGCACTGAAATTTAGACCATATTTTAGAATAAATCTCACCTGTTAACATGACTATCAATATTATACTAGGTAATACAGAAGCTTATGGGAAGATGTTGAAAGTATAAGAAGAGAAATCTAATAATGCTCTTGATGGCCAAACTTTAAGTACAGTGTTAAAAAATACTTGGTCAAAGGATTGCTTGTTTTTTTTTTTTTTTTAAAAAGAAAACTTTCAAACCTGGGCATGTACTTGCTAATGTTACGCCATGAAAATCCTGTCACTGCTCGAGGATGTGCCAAATAAACAAACGAGAAGTGGACAACCTCCGAGCATTTTTTCTTTTCTTCATTTTCCTGGGGCAGAAGAGATGACTTCCAACCAGTCATAGGATACCAAACCTTTAAGAGGCAGTCATCCTAGGTAAAAGAATAAAAAATCATGGAGTTAGTTAACTCTAATTAAAAATACCACCAAAAAAAAAATATAAAAAAATCTAAATAATAAGGAAACTGCTGTTCTGGTATCTTTTATGAAAACTTGATCTGTGGCCCAGAACTATTTGCAGTTTTTCAGAAAATTCATTTCTGAGACCTCTCATTTCACTGATGGTCATCCTGGAATGAGTTGCAGGACTGAAGAAATATTCTGTTGGCACACTCCAATTCCATAAGGAATTTTTTTTTCCAGTCCAGTTGGCTCCTGTTTTGGGTCTGGCTGAGACAGAGTTAATTTTCCCTACAGCAGCCCTCATAGTGCTGTGCTTTGCAGGGGTAGCTAGAAAGGTGTTGATAACACACCTGTGTTTTGGCTACTGCTGAGCAGTGCTCACACACCATCACAGCTGTCTCTTCAACATTCCCCCCTCACCAGTAGGCTGGGGGTGTGAAAGATCTTGGCAGGGGACATATCCAGGACAGCTGACTCAAACTGTCCAAAGGGATATTCCGTATCATATGATGCCTACTCAGTAGTAAAAGCTAAGAGAAAGGTGGGGGACGATATTTGTCTTCTGGAGCAACCTCTACGTGTACTAAAGCCATACTTCCTGGGAAAGTGGATGGACATCACCTGCTGATAGAAAGTTGTGGGAAAATAATGGTAGATTGGTGAGGAGGATTGTAAACATGCTCAAGTGACTTGCAGCTTGGGTGCAGAAAAACACATCTATAATACTAATTGTTGTTTAGCCTTGTGTGTTGGACACATAGGACATCTGTGTTTACGTAAAATAGGCCTGTGATAGATTTAGAGGGACCCTGTTGAACATGCTTGAGATTCCTCCCCCACTGTAGGCAAGATCAGTGAACAGTGGTAAACTATGCCTGCATGAATCCGTGAAAACAGGAGATTTGGTGATCCTCGAGCGTGGACCAAGCTCTGCACTGCCTGTGTTCCTGCTTGTGTGCCTCTGCCCAGATGCTGCCTTGGGGATCCCCAGGTTGGCAAGGTAACAAAAATGAATTTATTCTTTGCATTTCATCTGTAGTTTTGTGGTTTTTCCTGTGTCAGCTCACACAGAAGTAGCGAATAAATATTTTGTTTTCCTTTGTTTCTGCTTTATTGAACTACCTTTATCTTGATGCCTGAGGTTTTTCCCATCTTATTTTCTCCCCGCCTTGTCCTGCTGAGGAGAGTGATAGAGCAGCTTGGTGGGAACCTGGAATCCAGTCAAGGTCAACCCACCAGGCCTTTTTATGCCCAAAATGGGGCATGAGGAATTTAAGATAAGGATAGTAACTGGGACAGGTAACAAGCAAAACATGGACTAAACACAGCTAGAGAGCAAAGAGCGGAATTATCATGGGGAATTTAGTGTGTTGTAATTGTAGTGAAGGGATGAGGGGTGGATTCTGTGTAAATTGTCCACTTTTGTTCCACATTGTGATTATATTATTTTGATTTTGAGATAAGGAATTCTTTTTTGTTGATGTGAGTGAAGTTTGTGTGATGTGCGTGGATTTTAATGATAATTCTTAAATAAATTATTAACAGAGGCAAGGGGTAGAATGTATTTGGTTTGTGGGGCAAGGCTTTGGCAGCAGGGGGGTGTGTGGGGGGGCTACAGGGGTGGATTCTGTGAGAAGATGGTAGAAGCTTCCCCTGTGTCTGACAGAGCCAATGCCAGCTGGCTCCAAGACAGACCTGCTGCTGGCCCAGGCCAAGCCAGTCAGTGACAGTGGTAGTGCCTCTGTGATAACAGAAAAAAACTGTGCAAGGGCAACTGCAGTGGGAGAGAAGAGTGAGAACAGGTGAGAGAAACAGCTCTACAGCCACCAAGGTCAGTGAAGAAGGGAGGGGCAGGAAGTGCTCCAGGTGCTAGAGCAGAGATGCCTCTGCAGCCAGTGGTGCAGATGATGGTGGTCCATGGTGGAGCAAATATTCCCCCACAACCTGTCAAGGACCCCACATTGGAGCAGTTGGGGATACCTGAAGGAGGCTGTGGCCCTGTGGGAAGCCCAGGAGGACCTGTGAATCTGAGGAGAGGAGTCCATGCTGCAGCAGGCTTGCTGGCAGGATTTGTGACCCTGTTTGAAGACCCATGCTGGAGCAACCTGTTCCTGAGGGACTGCACCCTGGGGAAAGGACCTATTCTGGAGCAGTTCATGGAGGACTGTCTCCTGTGGGAGAGACCCCATGCTGGAGCAGTAAGAGTGTGAGGAGTTCTCCCTCTGAGAAGGAAGCAGCGGCCGAGACAACATGATAAACTGACTGCAACCCCCATGCCCCTGTGCCATTTGGAGCAGGGTGGAGGTAGAGAATTCAGGAGTAAAGTTAAGCCTGGGAAGAGGGGAGGGGTGGGGGGAAAGTGTTTTTAAGATTTGGTTTTATTTGTCATTATCCTACTCTGACTTGATTGGCAATAAATTAAACTAATTTCCCCAAGTCGAGTCCATTTTGCCTGTGATGGTAATTGGTGAGTGATCTTTCCCTGTCCTTATTTCAACCCACAAGCCGTTTGTTGTATTTTCTCTCCCCTGCCCAGCTGAGGAGGGAGAGTGATAGAACGGCTTTGGTGGGCACCTGGTGTCCAGCCAGAGTCAACCCACCACAGGCCCCTATTTTCCTCTTGGTTCTCTATGCATTTTCTGCATAGCACATATGCATGCTTAAATCCCGTGTCCATTTCCCTGCAAAGACAGAAGCCACAAATAGGTTGCCACTCACACTGCAATATTAAGCTCATTAACAGTTTCTCTGCTGAGACTATTCACACTGTAAGTCCCCGTTGGTACCCATGCATCGGAAGCCTCACTTGCATGGAAAGCACTGTACATACTGAGCATAGACACACAACAGAGGAGCAGATGTATATTACAACCTTCCCCTCCACCAGCACATCTTATGCTACCTTTCTGGTTTGAACGGTTTGGCATTGCTGACATAATTAATTGAAACCAAACTGAAATGCCGACACGGCAATACTACAAATTCTGATAAGCGAGCCTGGAGTATGACTAACTGATGTAAGCTAAGGACGACGTTACTAGTATGATAATAGTACATTGTGCACAGCTGGATGCCACATCCATGGATTTCAGGACTTTCTGTTGGAGTGGAGATACAGAATAAAGTAATTAAATGAATAGATTACAAACCTCCAAGTGTAGATACAAGACAGTATTTCCTGACAAGCATCAAAAAGTACAGTAGCTGACCACAGATTCTGCAAGAAGTCATTGTGACAGGCAGCCCTGTTAAGAATTATGATCAAAGCGGTGTATCTCATGGAATAACTAATATAGAGCTATCCTACAGAAAGGAAATTCTGGAACCATCTGGCTCATTGACTTAGTCACATTCTTAGCTATATAAAAGTATATGAATGGGAAATAGAAACATGAAATGAAGTAAATATTTTGATAATTTTCTAACTGCCATATTTTTAAATGTAAGATTTATTAAGGTGGTGTAAGTACATTTTTAGTCGTAAGACAATGCAGCTTATGATTTGGTTGTCCTCTTTAGTAAGTGTAAGAAAACAAAGGTTCCTAAAATTCATCTCATTGTTCAACCAACATTAAGTGCAAGCAATAAACTTGTACCTATCCAGACTTGAAAAACAAAGGGAATGAGACTGTGACATTGAACAGAATTATTAATTGAAAACTTACTTTGAATAGCAATTTGACAAAAAATATGCCAAACTAAAATAGACGTTAAGAACTGAGAAATCCCAAATAAAAAAATCTTTTCTAATTAACCGAGGGCTGCATATTATACCAGTTTAAATGTATATATGTTCTATGATAATGATCTAATACTTATCCCCTCATTATTTCCAACAGAAGTAGAAAAATGTTTATGCTTATCTGAAAGTTCGTCCACGTATACTTTATCTAAAATTTATATACACACACAAATCTGTGTCACTGTACTTCCAGGTTGATTCTCAAGTATTCAGTAAGAATACACAGCTAAATCCAATTCCTTGTTGCTGAAATTCATGGAGTTACATGACAATACAGCATTACACATGAGATAATTTAACTTAGCTCAGACTACAATAAAGTGTATGGTCCAGGACTATTCTATATTACTGATTTACTTTTCTCAAACAAATGGAAAACATGGCAAACACTTATTTAACTATTCTTTTTTTGTCCTTACTTTCCCAGCTGTTGCAAAGTATTCACCATCAGGAGACCATGCCATCAAATGTACTGATACTGCAGTCCTAAAGAACATGAGAATAAATTTTAAGTTGTAAGTAAAGACTATTTTTATATAGTATTATTCCATATGTATTGCTGTTCATTGTTTAAATGAAATATATTAGTTTTTATAGTTGTTGCTTTAAGTATACTTTAGAAATAGCAGAAACATAAAAAGTATTTGCTATAATGAAACAAAATATGTAGTATTTTCAGAGTTTTACAGCAAAACAGTCCATAAAATAAATTGCTTTAAGTACGGCAAGCCTAGGCTAGATCCGATGAGATCACAGAAGTGAAGTTTGTCCCACCTGCTCCTCTATTCCCAGTGAAGCCAAGAGAAATAGGAAGAAATGAAAGTGACAATCTTTTAGATAGCTTGTGATACTATTTGTCTGTGACTACAGCTTACTGGTCAGTGCTTTATGGGCACAAAATCTAAAAGGGCTTCAGAAAAGTCAAAAGAAAACAGATACACAGGCAGCTGCTTCCCAGGTCTGTATCTATATAGAAATGGCTGATCAGAAGCACTTTTGTAACATGGATCTCAAAAAGAACTGGGCAGGAGTTTCAGGACCCTCTTCCTAAGATTCAGGGAACAGCTCTCATTTCATCCGTGTGGTATATCTGCCTGCTACTCCTCCTCTGTTCACTCTCATCCAGTATCCCAGCACTATTTTCAAAGATGATAAAATAGGGACAATTTTGATACATTGCCAGTGCTACAATTTGAGTAAGCCTTTGAATAGGGTATCTGGTGACAGGTCACTTGAAAAAGTGAGGAATTTTTATTATTTTTATTTTTATTTGGAGTAATTTATTTTTTTTTAATTTTATGGTATTTTAAACTGATTTAAAAGCACATTTTAAAATAAAATATTGTTTTGGAGAGAAGATAGGGTTGATAGATGAGGTAGCATTGCAGTTTGTCTTAAAATAAAAATTATCTCACTCACTTGCACTGCCAGACACATTTCCAGTCATTTAGAACTGGGAGAACTTTATCATCTTTGATCTGATTGTCAGGATCATCATCATCATCTTCTTCTAGAATGTCACTAGATGGAGGGGCCCACAATTGCAAAAAGTCAGTTGCTGTCAGCAGCCTGTTACCTGAAAGTGAGTAATATCAAACCTGTGAAACCAAGACGATGCATGTATATTGAAAGATTAAGCCTGTCAGCATATTTTGTTGAGAATTCTTCAAAACAGGTTGAAAACTCAACTTTATGAAATTGATTTTAAATATGATAGAGTATTAATTGTATTATACAGCTGTTTTTATTAAAACATCTTGAATTTATTATACTTTTCAGGAAAGAATATAATGGGGTTTTTTTGGTAACTTCAAATGATATATCATATTTAATAATGAATGTTGCAGATGCTAAATAGCCATTCACATCTCAAATAAATACATGTTGTTAGATGTAAATATCTATGTCTAGGTACATTGCTGACTTTAATTGTGATAAAATTCTATTGAAATTATAATTAGTGGTAATTTAAGTCAGTAATCAACACTGTGATTACCAAACTAAAATCTTGCATAAGATACTCACACTTGGCACAGCATCCTCACAAATGCTAGCTGTAGCATCTAGTTTTATGCAACACTGCCTGAGAACAGATAATCTAAAAGTTCCATATTCATGCTCACACTTTATTACAATCAAAATAATCTGTGTTCAAGTTCTAACTACAAATGTTGAAAAAAATACTTCACAAACTTCACATTACCTTGAGGATCCCATGCCAGATTGTAAGTCATAGAACTGAGGAAGAATTGCCCTGTTTTAAGCCACTGACACTTCAGTTGCTGCAGTTTAAAAACAGTAAAGGATTAATTCTAACATCAACAGCGAAATACAAAGGTATCAGTATTTCTTTCTCTACGGAATTGCTATTAAGCCTGTTGCAAAAACATTCAGGATCCCATGGTATATTGCTGAATCTATTTTTAATATTTTTAAACCATTTTATAAAAATTAAATGTATCACAAAGTGCTATGTGAACCAGACCTGGACCTGTCATATACAACTATATCTGTAGATTACTTTAAACTAGTAAGGTCATACATTTCTAACAACATAAAGGATGGCAGTATAGATACAGCAAAGATGGTGAAACCTGCTTGAGAACATGCTTAAAGATTAAGTGCTCGATCATGGCTGTGCTGTTAAAACAAGCCTGGGTACACATATACAAGTTTAAGTCATATTTCTGTACCACAGATCTGATGACCTCTTCAAGTTAAAGAAACACCAACTTGTCACTGTGTCATTCTAGTATGATTATTCAAGAACAAGATGTTGTGAAAGTAGGAATGCAGTCCCCAGTTCAATTCATGCAGTGGAAGATTCTATCCATCCAATTTTATTATGGATGGTGGAAAACATTTATCCATTAATGTGTCAGTGTAATATAATAATATTAATAACTGGCAGACAGACTTCTGTTTCTTCCAAGAACCTAAACCAAATTATAATAATGAAACAAACACTTACACAATTTCTTTTATGATAATTTATACCAAGCGGTTCAAAAATGCAAACAGCATTTCCATATGATGCTGCAATCTGGAAAAAAAAAAAAACAAGGAAGATTAAAAATGTAAGGTTAGGAGATAAGTGTAAACACTCCTTAGTATTCCAAAATAGCTAAAGAATTTCCATTATGTGCTGTTGTTCAAGAACAGATAAATTAATACAAATATCATTAATTGTGTTATATGTGTACTTTCTTAGGGAAGCTGAGAAATATAGACTTCTGAACGAGTCCACCTTTAAGATTCTTTAAGTAGGGAAGACATCTTATTCAGTGGAATAAACACTGTCAATCAAATCTAATATATTCTTCTAGGGTAACTACTGTTAAGGCATAAGGGAAAGCTGAGAATTTCACTACTTCTGCTCACATTCTGCTACTTCACAGCTAACTAATAAATTAATTATTAGTGTCTGGGTCTCAGTGTGTTTCCAGATTCTATTTTGTAGCACTAAATACTAATTATAAGAAACGGGAGGAAATGCAATTCTATCTTGAACGGTTAAGTACATTTTGAGGGGAGACAAATGGTAAATGGAAAAACTGAAGCACATCTCAATTTCACAGAAATCTCCATACACAAAGTGGTCTTTATTAGGAATTTATCTGGTCACATCCCTAATACTCATATGCTTATGAATACTTTTGATTATCTTTAAAATCCCTTTTTCTTCCTTAATATATTTTTTTAAAGAAAAACTGTTTAAGTTTTTCCCATTCAGGACCTGGTTTCCTCAATATAGAAATGATGTAAAAGTTTCATGATATTTATTATGAAATCTTATTTCCTCTTTGGGGGGAGGGCAGTGGGGAGGGCAGGTTGCAACAACACACACTCAAAGAAAGGAACAGACCACGAGTTCAGAGTCCTGAATGCAGAACCACCCAGGGGGTTCATGGTGATCTTCTGGGGGCCACCTGCACAGCTGGAATCCCTCTTCCAGTCCTACTGGGACTGTACTGCTGCAGTGCAGGGGCCGTGCCAGTTAAGCCTGCCTGAATCCTAACTAGGGCTTTCTCAATACTGCAGCCAATTTTTAACTAGCTAATATTAGTAGGCAGTGACAACGGACAAACAAAATTTGCTCAGTGCACTACCATAACTCATAGAAAGTAGTTTGTTCACAATCTAAACTCTCTTTACTATTGTTTAGGGATTAAAAATAAGACCACATAGCCAGTCAAGGGGCCATGCAGTTATGATGGCTCATACTGTAACACTTCTAAACACATTAAACATGCCTAAGCTTTTCTGAAAAATAAAGTATTTCTAATTCATTACTTTTCATGACACACAAACACATGCACATATGTGTATATACATGTATTCATGAATGATTTATCCATGTCTTCTTTAGCTAGATGAAAGTATACAATAATGGAGACAATACCAATAATTTTAGCAACATTCCAGTTCTGATACTATACTGTAACTAATACATATTTCCACATTTTGTGAGACCTGTTACTGCAAGTCCTGGAAAGAAATAAAAATCATTTTTACAAGATGCATCCTGCTTCCCCTCATCCCCACCTTTAAAAAATAAATTACTATTAACTTAAAACAATTCTCTGAGTAACACAAGAGGTGTTACTCAGAAAGTTACAGATCAGTAAAAAGTCTGTAATGAAATTAATTTATTAATGCAATTAATGTGTTATGTTGCTTTTTAATTATTTCAGAGTATTCAAATTTTTTAAAAATTCTATACAAATTTGTTAAACTCCTTACCCTGCCTTGTTGTTGGGAGCACTCCACACAACTGACCTGGATGTTTCCATGTTTAGCACCAGGAATAATTTGCACACATTCAAAGTCATTTGCCAGAATAACAATGTCACAACCAGAGCCATATGCCTGAAATATTTTTTAAAAGAAATAAAATTAAAAATTTATTTGAAAAAATAACTGAATACTTAGTAGATGACTTATGTTTTTGAGAACTCTTTGAAAATCTCCATTGGAACAAGTTGTTACTATGTAGCAGGTTTATTCCTCACCAATTGAGTAGCACCAGAAGAATAAGCAACAAGTAAAAACAAAGTAGCAAAGGAAACCACAAATTTTCCAGGGTTTAAATCATGGCAAACAGAAACAGTAAAAAAACCCAAACAAACCAACCCCAAACTTATTCTAGAGGTTAAGCTCTGTGCATACTTTCACTTTTGTTTGTTTTGTGGAGGTTTTTTAGGTTTTAATTGTTGGGTTTTTTTTTTTTCTTTTTTCCTCTCCTCCAATTATTGTTGCCTCTTAGAGCATGGCAGCCTAGAGTTTACTATCCAGGTGCATTTACTGAGTTTGCATATAAATTTCTTATATATGTGTGTGTTGCCCCACTGCATGTGAAGGGATTCTTTTACATAACAATCTAATTTCTGGGCTTTTCTGAGTTTTAACAAGTCCGCATTACTGTAAGACTGCAGAACAGCAAAGACTTGTCTTGAATATATTGTATCTTGTGCAATGCACACTATAGGCTAAATAATTTCTTTAAGAATAAGTTACGGAACAACGATAGCTTGCAGTACTTTTTATTGGCAGGATAAATATGTATCTGTCTGCCAACCTTTCACCTGTCCTAGTATGCCAGAATCTTCTAAAAAGTGTAAGCACTCCAGATGATCTGTTCCACTGAACTCCCACATTCCGGCACAGAAATCTCTCCCTGGCATCAATCTACCAATAAGCCTTTCTAAAATAAACAGTTATAGCTAGAAGTCTCTTTCCTCAAAGTAAGTTTTCCCCCGATTCCAATACAGTAGGTAGAAATTGCTGAATTAAGCAGAGAGTGCAAGTCCTCAACAGTCAACTTCAGATGGTACCAAACTACCTTGTCATTTTAACTCGTCCCCTGCTTCTTTCACAATAATTTCCAAATTATGGAGTCCTAGCCCTCTCCTTTGAAGTCAATCAGTTTAAAGGCTACCTTTATTACTTTTGAGAAGTGTGTTTTTGAGAAGATGTTTCTATAGATTTACAGGATCAATGCCCACTGATGGGCACACTAAGATAATGGTGCAAGATAACCTCTGGAACTAGAACAGACAATTTAGGTCTCATGACCTTCTATATCCACACCTGATCCTTCTGGGAAGGAGCAACAAGTGAGAAAGTCTGTAGAAAAAGGCTTAACTTAGAAGAAGTACAGTCACTGCTAAAAACAAGAAAGGAACAGCAATACAAGCAGCAAAGCAGAAGCCCAGGGCTCAGAAATTAACACACCATACAATTGCACACATAAAAATGAAAACTGCTTACAAACATAGATAGTGTAAAAGACTTCCAAGGTCACCTCACAAAAATAAAGTGACACACTGTTGTCTGAGTCCTCAAGCCCACAACTGTTTTCCTGGGAAGCTCTGAGGAACTGATACTGGAGTTACTCACAATGCATGCAGTTGTGGGGGAGAGGGGGGGAACCCAACCTGATAAAAGATTGTTAGAGGGAGGTTATCTATGTAACAGAATATCCTAGCTCCTTGCTGACTAGGCTATGCAATTATTAGACCCAGTCTCAAAGGGAATAATTTATTATTAAAATGCAATAGGATCATTTCCAGAAAGTAAGAGAAAGAAAGATGAGATTCAAGGTGGTTGTTAATTAAGAGGGTAGTTTACAGTAGGATTTTTTTTCTTCTTAAAGAATCATCAAAATGTAGAGATCTCTTTCCTAAGTGAAACCTTATTACTGTCACTCATACCCTTCCTACTCTTTGCCCTGTGTTTGGCACTGCACCAACAAGCGATTCAGCACACCTAAGCATCCTATACCAACAGAGAGGATTTAGTCTGCTAGACAGTGTGTCAGAGCACACTCCCAACAGCAGAGTATCAGCTGTCAGCTACAGGGTTTTTGAGCAAGTGTTGTCTCTTTGTTCTGGGGTCATTTTCTCAGTGTAGACATTTATTCTGAGACTGCCTCTCATTTCTTGAAAATATATTAAAGTATATTTACCTTATATATTAAATTTACTTTAAGAAGTACCTTTATTATAAACCCACCTTTGAGAAAAGATGTCCCCTCGTTTTAAAACAAGTGTTCACTTCTTTACATTTATAGTCTCCTAATTTCCAAAACAGAAAAGGTCAATATACTTTTCTGTACTGAAAGGTATTTCACATTATACGTCTAAATCCAAGTTTTCAATTTGATTACTTTCATGACACTTTTTTAATACACTCAATATATTAACATATTTGTACTTGAACAGAACACACTTCTATTAGATCCTCTTTTCTTTTTGTCCTTTCACTCCTTAAGATGGTAATGAAGTAAAGAAGTAGAAGCACCCTATATTGGCAAAGAACAGGGAAGTGTCATAATATGTAACATCAGTAGTTCCTCCTTAAGTATTATCTGACAACGCCTTCAGGGAGATCATTCATGCCACCACAGTCTCTCCTGCCAGAGTAACAGTGGCCGCTATTTGTGGCAACAGACTTAATCTGCATAGCCTGATAAAAGGAATGGAAAATTGGTAAGCTAGACAAAAAGGAAAGATGGAAAATAAGATGCTGAGATACTGTAATGGATGAGAGCAGCACAGAGGTCTTGGATAAACAGAATTATAAGCAGTGACTGAATGAAGCAAATGCAGTAAAAACCACCCACATGGAGTATCTGCCAACCTCAATTTCTAATGTCACTGATAACTTCAAAGAGAAAATTAAATGGAGTTGCAAAACTGCCAGAATGCAAGGATGATTTGCAGGATCCATAAGCTTAGTAAAGCTGTAGTTTGCCAATGTCTGCTCTAACTGTCAAGATCTGGGACCGCTAAATGACCAATGACAAATCTCTAATCAAATGCAGGAGCACCAGACAGCAGTAGGACATTCTGTCCTACTGTAAGAGTTTATGCTATATCCTCAATTTTCAGATAATACAAAAGCAGAATACGCATCTCTCTCTTTCAGGTGCCCATGTTTTCCTGTTTGGTTCTTTAATTTTAATGTTGAACACTGGAACTACCAGATAGGGAAACAATTATTCCTTCACATTCTCATCTTGTTTTTCTTTACACAAATATTTTTCTCTGTATAAAAAACAATTCGTCTCTTTCCATAACCTGCAACTCTTTACAAATTTGGCATCAGTGAAATAGATCGGAAGTTCTCGAGCTCCAGTGTGTACTACTAGGGGTACAGAGGCATTTCAAGATGGAAAGTGACATGCAAGAAAGAGAATCAGACCACAGTGACATAAAAAAAAAAAAAAAAAAAAAAAAGAAAAAGTTGTTCATTAACATCTAAAAGTACATAAATTAAAACCTTAATTAAAGCCTGTATTGGCCTTATGGTACTCCTCCAGTATAACAGCACTGGTAGTTCCTGGCTACGGATAGTGAACATATAAAATGCAGAAATTCCTCTACCCTCCTATTAGCGATTAAGACACCAAATTCTGAAACATATCCAAACGATCATCAATGGACACAACATTTACACTCCTCCCTGCCCCAGCTAAGTACTACCAGAATTGCATACACTTAATACAAACTAGCAAAATAACTGAAAATAAATCCAACCCACTACTAGCCTGTGGCTTGTAGAACAGCCTCTCCTAAATTGATATTTGAGATGAATTCATGGTTAAATACTTTATAATATGCTTTATACACAGAGTTTCAGAGAAAAAAGAATTTAGTAAGGATTCAGAATGTATGTTCACATACACATCAGAAAACTATTAGAAAACTTCTTATGAGATCCCTAAAAATCTGATTTTTTCATCATTTTGTACATTTAGTAACACCTCTTATAAGAAGTAAATATTAATTATCTTCTGTTCCTGGTACACTAGCTGGAGCTTGGAATTTTTATGCTCATATAATCTAGCCTTTAGGTAATTGACATACCTATGGATTTTAAAAATGTTGTTAAACCTAGACTGACCTTAGAAACAGCTACATTTTATTTGGAGTTTCAGGGCAGGAAAAAAAAACACAATCCTGAGCTTGGACAAAGGGCAGAAGTCACATAAACAGAATCAGAATAGCTCTTCTTTATCTGAAACCACCTTAGCCCATGTTGTGGAATGTCAGGTTGGTAACATACATCCCACTCACAGTTAGGGTCAGTGATTGAAATTGGCTCAACATAAACCGGCTGCTTAACAACAAAAGCTAAGTGAAATCAACCATGATTTGAAAAATGCAGTTTACTACCTTTAAAAACTTATTATCTGCCATTTAAACTATGAGGTTCAAATAACATACCCTTCTTCTGTCTAAGCAGGGCGTGTGCTGTGAGGCCTTTCTGTATAAGGCTCAACTCTGTAAACTCATTTGTGAAACACAGTTAGCAATACTTGCTGAAATGAGAACATGAAGCAACAACAAGTTGAATAGTGCACAGAATTATTACCAGAAATGACAAAACCAGAACTTCCGTCATGTAGTACTTAAACCCTCTGCTTATACAGTGTCCTGTTTGGAGCTCAAACAAAAGGAGGCTGAAGAGATTGCCTGGTAAAAACCAGTATTATGAAGCTATTTTGCTTCATTTTTTCCTGTGTATTAGCCACTCTACTAGACTGGGAGCAATACAGTTACAACATCCACAAGCCAGTTCGTTACCAAACATTTCTGTGCTTCTTCATCCCTTATTTGGGAAATGCTAGATATATGTCAGAATTGCTGCAGGCGGATGTGGGAGCATAGGGAGGAAAGAACACTACATGCATTTCAGATAAAGGATGCACAAAACTTTTGTTGCCAGCCTACAGCAGCTGTCTGATCCTAGCTCTATTTCTTTGGACTTGTTTTGCTTTATGAAGTCACTAATACTTGTTTTTTAGTAGGTAAAATAAAATTAATGGCAAAATTATTTCTTCTCTCTTTCTTATTCTCAGAATAACTACATGACTTTCACCAAAGCTTTAAAGTTGAGCCAGAACATCTTATCTTAGCTCTAGCTATGCTGACTTGGAAATTAAAAGCCTACCTTTATCCCCAGCAAGAAGTAATGTAAACAAGCCAAGAGCAAACCATAGAGGAAAGGAAGGATGAAGAAGCACCTGAGAACTGTAGTGTCCCTAAACAGGGCAGAAGAAAATGTGTTCCTTCTCTCAGAATCCTAAGACTGCTGGAGCTAGGCATCTAAAGTAAGTTCCTCTTAAGAACATGTTTCTCCTCCTCCTTTGGAAAAAAAAAGGGAAATAGCTCCTAAACTATTAACTAGTGAATATACACATAGCCAAGCCATTATTCTACTGTTAAGTGAAGTAACTTTAAGTGATTCATTTCTGCACGTGAAAAAGCTGTATTTTCAAGTCCCTGGGATGAATCAGTTGCAGCAGTTTTGAACTAGTTTTCACACATTTTAAACGAATGCCCTAACATCAAACAAAACATAAGCAAACACATGCGCACGGAAACAATGGCTCCTCTGCCACAGCCTAACTCCACACAGATTCATATAGTACAGCACACACTGTGCAGATCTCCCTTAACCTCTTGCCTTTTACTGCTCTGCTTCTGCCGTGTTCTAGAGGCTGACAGGTACAGGGTCTTAAGAGCATGTCTGTAGAGTCAGGCTCTATCACTAGCACAGATGATCTCTTGCTTAAACCACAAATGCTGCTCCAGGATCAGTTAAAGTTATGACTCCAAACAGCTTAGTGGTTTGTGGGGACAGGCCTATGTCAATCCAGTGTTACTGATGTTGATCAAGAGAATTCAAGGTTAGGCACTGTAAAAGGTGACAC
Organism: Tetrax tetrax; assembly: GCA_009806455.1. Classification (NCBI taxonomy): domain Eukaryota; kingdom Metazoa; phylum Chordata; class Aves; order Otidiformes; family Otididae; genus Tetrax; species Tetrax tetrax. The sequence continues at coordinate 94,463 of WHYT01016750.1, read as the reverse complement.
CTGCAGTAGATGGTACACTGTGATGCTACTGAGAGTCACACAGGTGACTAATTTCCTAAGAATCTGGATATAAGACCCCAAACTGTTTGCAAGCAGATGTTTTTAACTGTACTGTTTACTATAGGATCAAGGTCTAGAATGGCAGGAAATAATGTCATGAATACAGAGAAAGTAGAAAAAGGGAAGAAGAAAGTTACAGCTGTGAAAGTCCAGAAGATACCTTTATTAGAACGTACTTATCCCTTTAGTTTCTTCTTTATTTTATTATAAAAAAAATGGATGCAGCAGCTAGAGAAGACAATGAGGTCTGTTATATGCGTTCCATAGTTAACAAGCTACCAAATTATTCTACATTTTTTTTGTAAAACCTGACTTTAGTTCTTGGTAAATTCTTGTAAAAACCATAATATATGTTACACATTTTTTGTGCTATCACAATTATTATGAGAATTAGCATAAAGTTCTCTTTTGTAATACCAGTTGATTGATTTTTCAAATTGTCACAGTAAAAAGAAACACATTAGAATATGAATATGAGTAAACAACTTCTTATATAAATATCAAAAGTAACAGAGGTCCCTTTAATAGCAGCATGGCTGCATAGCAGCAGAACAAGGAAATTACAGACAGACATGGCACCTTTTATTTCTTAAGATTTTCAAGCATTCATTACTGAAATAAGGTATCTGTGATAATCTAAAGTAATCTTTAAATGTTTGACAAGTCTGCTGACAGTTATTTTAGACTAAAAATGATGCTCTGTATCATTTAGCTTGGAATCGGTTTGTGCCTGGGATAATATCTTGTAAATGTTAACAGGAAAGCTAATGAGACAATTTATTCTCAAATAATAACATACTGATTAGATGATATTATGCAAAACACTGCAGAAACTCATTAAAATCAGAGAAGCATATCATAAACTAAAAAAGTGGAAATTGACATTAGAATTGGCCAAAATAGCCTGTGGATGATAAACAGATTTTATTATATAAATTACCGAACTCTTGAAATTTACTTCATGTATATTTCTTTCAATTTCTTTACTCCTCTAGTTTTAGAGGCACATTTGACAAATTCGTGTTTCGTTGACCACAGCAATTGAAGCCAAACGCTCATCAATAGCGGACAGGCTTCTTAGGAAGCCCAGTGCAACAGACTATCTTCTCTTTGCAGGAGGGGAAAAAAAAAAAAAAAAAAAAAAAAAAAAAAAAAAAAAAAACAAAAAAAAAAAACAAATAATA
>WHYT01016750.1:73626-86804 GCA_009806455.1 Tetrax tetrax | reverse complement strand
TTTTTTTTTTTTTTTTTTTTTTTCTCTCTCTCCTCTCCAGAGTACTAAAAGGCCCTGCAACTGAGTCCTCCAGATACTACTTTTCACTGGGCCCATTTAGTCATAGGGTATTTTATCTAGAGCTATCACTATCCTAATTTCTTTTTTCAGAAAGGCAGAGATTTGTCATCTTTGCTTGGGGCAGCTAGTGAGCCATAATTGCCATGGAGGTCAATGAACTGCAGCAGAGGTTTCTTGGTTCACCTGCTCATAATTTCTATCCACAGAAAAACCTTTGAAAACTTATTACAATAATATATAAAGAGCATTAATATTGAAGGTATATGCACTATATATTTGTGAATTACATTCTGGAAGTGGCATCTGAGGAGCATATCAAGAGCAAAGTGCTATCTGTATTCTGTTGCTAAAAATAAATCAGACATCATGTAAGGTTTCTCGGAGGTAGCAGTAAGTTTAGGATAACGTGATATGAGAAACTCTGACTTCCTATTTTGAACTAGTGACTGATTTTTTTTTCTTCTGCAGGATTTATGTTACTCACAATAAATAATAAAAAGCAAGCTACTGTTGATAATAAACTAACTATATTTCCCAGAAGATCATATATGGAACAACTCCTTTCTTTGTACCTTCTCTCCAAAGAACGTGACAGGTCAACTTGTGGAAATTCTCAATGCAGGGACAGCTAAGGATTTTTGATTCCTATGTCAATATATTGGTAAGGAACATGTGGATTTTAATCTAGTCTTCAAACTGATCTGCAGAATGCTGCAGTACGCGTTAGTGAAATTTACTTGACTCCTTCTGTCATGTAGCATTGAGAATCTCTAGGATTATTCTGGGATGTGAACTGCGTGTTCTGATTGTGCAGACAAGTCTGAGATTGTAATAAAGATGTATGCGTATGAAGAACATCCTCCTTATTCCCACAACTGTAAACAGGATATGAGAAATGAACTGAATGCTAGCAATGATTAATTATGCGATGCAATAATTCTCTGAAAGTGCACTCTGGCTATCCAGTCATGTACCTTAAATTAAGTCAAGATAAAAGGTGAAATATGGGCTTGCATAAGTGAATAGTTTTTGCCAGTGACTTGGTTGGTGTGAAGAATGTTTCGGGTTTTCCTGAATTTGTATATTTCTTTGGTATTTTGTTGTGCTTGCTTAAGCTGGTTCTTCCCCAACCCGTAATTTCCCTTTTCCTGTTATTTTTTCGCCTTTTCATCTTCCCAAACTCTTGAGTTGTCTAACTCAGTTTAGTCAGATGCTGAAGTCCCTTGTGCTATAGAAATTGTTGATGGAGTAGAGAAGAGAGACTTTAATTAGACCCCCACTGATGGAAAAGCTGCAGTGAGAGGCTGACAATTCTGTCTTATTTGGCGCTGGAGAAAAATGGATGTCGGTACCTTTGGTTAGGGGAAGGAAATGATAGTTTCAAAAAGAAGGTTGATGTCACAAAGGATATGGCTGGGCAGTAAGAAGGGGACTGAGACACTGGTAGGATTCATTTGATCCACTGCTCGTGTAACAACTCATCTCACAGAAAGGAGTCCTCTGGTGCTACCAGCCAAATGCATCAGGTGGCTGTTTTCTTGACCTGTCTCAGTTTCAGTTTCTTTTGGATAAGTTAGAATGGGTGAATTTGGGTTACCTATTTTTGCCTGAAAAACAGAGGGAAATGTTCATTTTGTAGTCATTGAAGGAGCGATTGAAAAACTAACTGTTCATTGTGAACAATGTAAGAAGCTGGTATTGAGCCCTCATTACCATTGAGTTGAGTGGTATGTGCCGAGAACCTCTGACAGGTCAGCAATGAGTATGTGTGTTCTGAGGGTGTGCACAGGAGTAAACGAGTTAAATGGTGGTGATGTTTGCCAGCAGCGTGATTTGGAAATGCTGCCCACTACATCACACAGATCTGCTACCATCTGTTCACAAAGATTTGCTGCATTGAGAGAAGCAGAAAATGGTATAACTTTCCTTATATTAAAGCTTGTGGAAACACTTGCTTTTGGTTTTTCTCTGGATATTTATTTTCTGTGAATTCAGGTAAAGTTGTCTTATTCTTAACATTTTGAAATTTACATGGGTGTTATAAATTCAAGTAAAGGAGCCTTAGTTATGTGAATAATCTTTTCTCCCAACATTGTTGGGTTGATTTTTTTAATCTTATTTTATTTTATTTTGCCTTGCTATTCCAGCAAATGTGTAAACCCAGTAATTAAGGTAGCAGAACAAGCAGTCTGTTACGTATATCGTATGGCATTTTTTAATACCTTATTGATAATGTATCCAAAAGGGATAATTTCACAATGACCCTGTAGGCATAGTTATCAGACAGTCTATATTTTTATTTTTAGACTTAAGCAAATCAAATAGAATAATCACGATCACTGCTGCATTTGTTACTGATAGGTGTTTGCCATTATTCTTGGCTAAATAACCTATTTAAACCAGTTTTATTTTCAGGACTTACTGCAGCCGAACCAAGTCTCTGGGGTGGTCTGTTTGTATAGGGTCTCAGACTACCAATCTTTCGTATCAGACACTTATGAAGGTAAGGTCAGATGGTCTTAAATACAAGGTTTTATTAGGAGGACCAGCTGTGTAATAGCAAATATGAGTAGGATCATTCAGCATCTCTGACTTTTTTCCCACCTGCAAATAGCTGTTTGGATACCAGCTGTGTTGTATTACTGAACCATACCAAAAGATCTGGTGTACAGCATATGGGATCTGTAAGCAGTATATTCTGGTGTTCAAATGGTCTGCAGTTTTCTCTGTCCCAACACCTCTTTGTGCCTCATTAACTTGTTCTGGAGTCATCAGCTTTCACTTTAGCTAAAGATTCTGTCAGTGTTTTGCTGCTGATGAGAACAGTAGTTGCTATTTCTTACCCTCTGCTTCTCATCTCTGAGGATCCCTGGAGCAGGAGACCCGGGCTGAACTTCAGTGTTTTCCAACTGTTTTTCACCAATAGCACCACAGTAAAATTCAGCTGTTGTTGTGAGTAGTGGGCTAGGTCAACCTTGAATTTGGCCTGCTTTGTATCAAAGAGCCAAAGTATTGCTGTCAGGCTCAAAAGCAGTCAAGTGCTCTCCATTTGGTTCTTGAACTGGGCTCAGTGCCAACACAAAGATTAATTATTCCCATTATGTGTTGGTCCTAAATAAAGCACTAAATAAAACATTGAAAAGGAGAGATGGCTAGGAGAATGGTTCAGCATTGCAAATAACTGGGTTATGTGGTCCTGCCATGACCAAGAAATGCAGTAGATACAAATCAGCTACTTCGCAATCTAGTTATATAGTCACTTGTTATGGTTTATACAGTAGAATTTGATGCTTGGGTACTTAGATCTCTAGCACTAGTGTAAATTCTCCATCTGTGCAGTTGTACTAATGAGGTAAAGAACTCAGATTAATTTATATAATTGAAAAAATATAAACCAGAACAACTGGCTTCCAGTAGGAATTAAAAAACTCAAACAAAAGTTGAAATAATAATTTTTTAAAAGTATTTGGGAGCTGCCTGAAGATTTTCCCACTGCCACCTAAGGTGGCTAACTTGGGAAACCTGGGAGCTGATGCTGCAAAAGCGCCAGGAATACTTTCTGGTTCCAATTGCAGAGTCTGAAAGTGACTCCAGTAATTTTTTTTTTCACAGGGAAAAGACATGAGAGGGTTTATGTGTTTTGCTATTTAGAGCCCAAAGGCCTGAGGGAATTATCCTATTATCTGCTCTTTTGCTCAGTCGTTTTACAGTCATGTTGACCTGGCTATGCTAATTTGAATTTTTTTTTTTTTTTATGGTAAAAGATATGTATACAATATAAATAAATTGCCAATGCATTTAAAAAAGACATATCTACAATATGGGTCCGTTTCTAAACTTTAGTCTCTTGACTGCTTCAGCTTCCAGGGAACAGAGTGGTTGAATGTTGCTGGCTTTCTCTTGTTTCCAGCTGAGAGAGAATGAACAGATGGAAGTGGGAGAAAAAATGACAAGCCAGTGCAGACAGTATGATTAATTTTCTGGATTTTGGGGGATTTTGTTGTTGTTTTGTTTTTAATTTGGGAGGACAGCATACTTACTGCAGAAAAAGCAGCAAAATTTTACAAGTATGTTTTGAGTGTTGTTCATCCATGCCTCAAAATTTCTGCGGTTGCTACCTGGATGTAGTGGGAAGGGAAATAGTCTGTGCTACTATATTTAGAAAGGATTGCATCCATAAGGTAATGCAAGCACCAGCATTTCAGAACTCTGCCAGATGGTGTTAGCTATGAGAAAGTTCTGTGATTCATTTGGTGAAATGTTTGTCATGGCAACTGAGGAGCTTCAGACTCATTGGTCCAGTCAATGGTAAAAACCACCATTGGTCTCACCAGATGTGATGCTGGACTCAAAGGAAACTTCTCATGACGTTTAATTTTCAGCCTGGTTACATTATCTTGTGACATGCAATTGTAAATTGGTTTTGCTTGTAGTTCCATCCCAGGGTTTGGCATACCTTAAATTTGTTGTTTGAAAAACCTGAAATATATACTCAAAATACCCAAATTATTCTCTAAGTTTTCCTTTACCTTGTGTTTACGTTAACTTGGCAAAGGAGATAAGAGTTTTCACTTTCCTTAAATTCTCTCTTCCCCATTTTGGAACAAATGGTAGGAGGATTAGCCCAGGAATGGGATATCTAGTAGCAGAACCAAAAAGAATGGGTGAGGGAAGACTGGAACAATGCTGGATTCTTTTATTCAAATAACTTCTGGGACAAGATCTGCAAGGAGATATGCCAATGATCTATGCTAGCCAAAAAAAATACACCTTTGTTTAGCTTTGTTCTCGGTTATACTCTTCTCAAACATTTACAGTTCAGTTGCTAGTTTAGTGTCCCAAAGTTCCAATCTGTCCCTCCTTGCTAGTAATTAGTAAGTAGCAATACTGAGAAATAGATCAGAATAATTTCCCAATACTCTGGTAGCTGCCTTGGAGAAATGACTAAGCATCCTCAGAGGCAACATCACATAACATGTTATGTTCCAGGAAGGACACATACTGACAGAATGGATGTCTAGAGAGAAAAAACAAAGCTTTTCAGAGGTTTTATAAGCTTTTATAACTTCAAGAAAATATCTCTAGAGACATAGATAGTTGCAAACTAACTCCCCTCTGACCCATAAAACTGAAAGAGTATGAAATTCATGGAATATCCAAGGCTATTGGAACTTACATAGTCAGGATCACCTATTTGGGAATAGGGCTTCCTATGTCAAGAGACGATTATGGAAGAATTCTGCCTTTCTCAGCCTCAAGAGGGAGACAAGATCTTCAGTTTTCTGTATTCAGTCTTTTAGCTCTTTTTTTTTTTAAGTGTGTGGTTTTTGCTGTTGTGGAATTGACAGATGCTGGAGAACCTTCAGTTATGAAGTGATTTTTTTTTTTTTTTTTTTTTTTTTTTTTTTTTTTTCTGATCTCAGAATGTCTTTCTTGATACTCTAATCAAGAAAAGTACATTTAGAAGGAGACTACGCCAAAGAGATACTTTGGACCTAAAGCACTGCTTTGCTGTCTTTAACAGACCTTTATCTGCTTACACCATTTCAGGATGATTCTCAACATCCTCAAAATGCCATCCAAATATACATCTATATATCTATATTTTCTTTATCCATACGTATGTATCTCTTCATTTTGATAAAGATCATAAAACACCTTTTAATATCTAATGAAAAATACAAGTATGGTGAAAAATTACAAGAGAAGTTTGCTGACTTGTCTGTGCTTTATTTTAATCAGACTTCTGTTCGTATCCTCTTGCAAGGTTTCTTGGAGCGATACATGCTGAATGTTAAAGTTGTGTAGCACTGGAGAGAGGGAAGCAGTAACATACATGTATTGTGTACATATACATGACATACGTATTGTCCATATATAACTCTATAGACTTGCATGTTAGGTACCTGATGTTACAATTAAATCACAGAATAATATTGGAAAGGAAAACAAACATTCTGTCTTCTGTCAGTCAGCATTCAGTTTTCACAATGGGAAGCCTTTCTTAAGTAGGACATGATGAATTTGGAATGGTTTATGAAAGAAATGGAACCACTGGTGATGGTATGAATCTTTATACTGAAGTGTACTGGTATTATCTAACATTTTTTTGTATTTCTTACATGTAATGTATTCTAGCAGGATTGTGAAAATAGAAGAGAATTTATTCTTTTTGAATAATAATCAATTTTCAGGAATCAAGGGAATGGGTAACACTCTGCTTTTTACCAACTGAAATATCAAAGAGAATAAAAAGTAGAATTACTAATGTGAAAAAGTGCTTAAACTGCAAGGATAAACTTGATCTCAGTAGTTTTAGATTTAAGGCTATCTTTTCACAGCTGATCCTTCCAATACAAAATCAAAAGAACTATTTAGGTATTGCCTGTAGGAAACTGAATGTTGTTCTACTCTGGCAGAAACTATATCTTATTTTATAGTGAAAACACTTTAAAAAGGTTGATTTTGTCCTGAATGATTATTGTTTCTACATCTTTTGTTAGTTGAGTAGAAGGCTGACAGCCTGACACTTGAAAAATCCCTTTCCTAAACCCGATGAAAGAAAATCCTTTTAATTAATTTGCTTTATTCAGGCTAAAATAGAACATTGCTTGTGGAAAGTTAATTTAATGGCAGCAAAAAAAGAACTAGTTTATAGAATCTCACCTCTAAACCTCACTTACGGATCAACCACACAGACATACAAAGCAGACTGAAAAGTTCTTGTCAGTGCTGGATTTTAATATCAATTGATAAAAAATAACAAAGGATCTGTTGATTTTTGCCATAGGAACACGTTGGCTTTTTTTGTTCTATTTGACACCAACTAATTATGTTGGTCTGCTCTCAGAACAACTGCATAGAAATGGTTGCTTTTGTGTATTGTTATTCCATGGCAGGATTTCATTGCTTGCTAAATTGAATCCTATTCAGTTAGAGTTGAGGCAGAGATAGTATTGATTCTTGGGAAAACAGACAGAGCTCCAGAGACTCTGTACTCCCATTTATTCATCTGTTTAAATTTAATGCTGGTCCTAAGTATGTAGGTATTTTATGAAGGCTTGGAGATTGTCAAAGCATGCTGAAATATTTCCACCAGAAAATACATGTAAGATGCAATAACTTGCTGCCTTTTTAATGGAACATTAGTGACACCCAGTGGTTATTTTCTATTATGGACTAATATACATTACAAAATATATTCTAAGCATTTTTTCCTTATAAATACTGGACCTTAGAAAACTCATGGAAAAACTGTTTGACGTCCATATGCCTTTGTCAGGTATATATTCTAACTGTATTTTAGACTAACAAATTTGAATAAGCTTAACTACAGGGAATTAAGAGGAAAAAAAGAACTTCAAACTTGTTCTGAAATGGTTCTCACTTTATCACAGCCTTAATGACAACGGGGAAAGTGTTCTTGTGCTGCAAGGAATGCACTCCGTTTCCTCCTCCTTTCTCTTCCCTACCTCCCCTCTTTATTTCACATTTTAAAATGGTGCACTGTATTAATATATGTTTTAGTCTTCTCTTCTGCTATGGCTTAGGTAGCTGTACAGAAAGCTGGGTTAACTATTTTACGCTACTGTCATTCCGTTTTTGTACCTTGCTTGTTTTGCTAGGACTTGATTTGTTGTTTTGCAAATACATTTAATAATTTATTAATGTTTGCAAGGTCTTTTGAAATTATGGGTCATAAACTATTTGTCTTTTTACTATGTCAACTGTTGCCTTATTCACAAGCAAAACCTGCTGCTGAAGTGAGTGAGAGTTTTATCCTACTAAGTTCCTTAGGATTATTATTATTTTTTTTTTATTCCTTATGCAGCAAGACGTCTGAGCATTTGTCTAGACTCAGGCTTGGAAATAAATGTGCTAAAAGGTAGTGATTCCAGCAAAGGATATGAAAGGGCCAGACAGCAATGAAAAGGTGATATTCTCTTATTACCCTTCTGGGCTTTAGAAAGTTTGAGGAAGAAAGGACAAGATGAGAGGCAGAGGGGTGATCTAATGCATATAGAAACTTAGCCTATGAATCTCTCTCTGTACCACTAAGGGAAGATGTAAACATTAAGTTTCATGAGGAAGACTTGAGTTCAGTTCCTTACTTTTACACATACTTGGGTGTAATGTAGTTCTAAATATGTCTGGTCGTCATCTGTAAAAAGGTGATATCAGTGTTTCGCTGGTTTTGAGAATAAATGTACTAAAGCCTAGTGATATTATTTTTTTTTATGGGAGCCAGGCCAGTGCAGTATGTGAGTGCTTGATTTGGTGTACTTAAACCGTGGCTTCTGTCTCACTGAGAAAGGAAAATGAATCTTTCACTGGTAGGAAGGGGAAAAAAAAAGCCTTTGTAGAGGTGAAAGCCTATTGGCATTGTTTTTAATCAGAATAAAATCCTACTACTCTTAGGAAAGACTATAAGACTTCAAGACTTCTTCAAGGAAGGCATCATTTACCAAGCATCGTAAACCTAGCAGTTTGTTTTATCTCTATTTTAGAAAGGAAGCTTAGCTAGGATGACTTACGACCTTATTTCAGTGTGATTGCTTTTGTATTAATTTGTTTAAAACTTTTATTACCTTTGTTTATTAAAATGAAACATCTGTATGTTTCTTGCCTGGCAGCATGCTAGTCTGCTAGTCCCTTTTCAGAAGAAGCTAAGGAAAATCTGAGAGAGCATGCCTGCACTTTTTCAGCATTTGTTTTGCAAGAGATGCTGCTATTGTGAAGGGGCTGATTTTTGAGTCTTGGAATGAGAAGCAAACTGAACTGACCATAAACCTGAAAATAGTCACTCAGCCCTCAGTTTGTCTCTTGAGCACGTAGTCTCTGTAGCCCTTACTGTCCATTTCTGTGTAATATTGATCAATTTAAACATATATTTCCATTCAAATTGGCTAGTACTGTGCTTTATGATTGCAGAGGAGAGTCCATGAAATCAAAATGAGACCAGTGTGAGATTGATTCTCTTATATCTATCTTACTTTATCAAGATGAGCTGAAATATTCAAATATTATGGGATTTTTTTTTTTTTTCAGATGCATGCCTTTAACTACAGAATATATTTATCATATCTCCCAGATAAATGAGTAATACTGTGAGGAGCTATTTAATCGTGAGCATGGAGATTGCTCTGCAGATTGCTGTGCACTGACAGTGTCAGTTAAGATGGGATAAGAAAAATAATGCCTGGAAACAAGGTGTCAGATTCATAGTTACTTACAAAGAAGTAAACATAGCCTGTACTTTCTAAACAACATGAAGAAATATGTACAGAGGGAAGGAACAGCATCTGTTCTTTTTAACTAAACTTAGCAATACAAAATTAAAATTATAACTTCTAGTTCTTTATGATGTCTGATACGTCTCATCATGTTATCAATACTGGGAGGCAGCCTTGTTAAGGAGACTGGAATTAAGAATATTCTGAAGGAGACTTGAGTTATTTAACCCTCTTTTACATTTAAATTACTAAGCATATATTCAGTTAGGTTATGAAGCTTGGTAGGCAGCCACAGACAGTCAGCCCCCCAAACCTCTAAAAACTCATTATCTTAAGCCTATTCTGTATTTTAACAGTTCTTCCTGGCATGATGTATTTTGTTTTGCTGCCGGATAAAGTCAAGCTGGTATCAGCTGAACTTGTGAAGGTGCAGTAGGTGTATGGTGTGGGTATGTTCCAGTGTGCCAATGTTAACATAGTTTTGATGAGGCATGTTTCTTTTACATAGACATAGCCTCAGGCTACTAGCCTTTAGCTTATAAATATGAGGAATCCTATGCACAACAAGAATTTTAGTGGAAGAGATGGTGCTGTGTGGGAGCCTACTTAAAGACAGAGATAAGTGAATGGAAGAAGATCAAGTGTAAAAATATGCCTGCACACATCAGCAAGATGAAGTAGTGATGCTTCACGGTGACAACTATAGGACCTCTGTTGCTCAGTGTGATATTTCTCAGTGTTACAAAGACAGTCTGTGTTCTGGTTGTCTACAAATCCATCTGCTTTAGTGATGGGTCTTTCAAGGAAGGACTTTCTAAATGAAATATCTGCCTGCCATTGTTCACTTGACATCACCAGAAGAGCGTATGGATATGCGGAGGACCCCCATTCTGTGGGCCTGAAGGTTTTTGCCTTATCCAGTGGTCCAGTACAGATTTGTACCAAGAGGGTATAGCTGCAAGGCAGAGTTTAGACTGGAGCACAGCTATCATCTCAGGTAGCATAGAGTTATCACCATTAATGAAATGACATAGTTTACTCTAGCTGACTGTGTGTGCAATTTGTAAGTTTAAGTTGGATTTTAATCTCTCTAAATAAGAGCCTTTCTCTTCTCAAATAATGACTGATAAGAAAAAATGTCAGTAAACTGATAAGGGAATTTCTTCTGCTTTTGCATGAAAAACCTGCAGCTGAGGAGATGTTTTTAAAATTCTTGTCTGGATTCAGCTATTTGGAAGAATGGAATGTGGATAATAGAGACTTTAGGGGACTGAATCTGCACCCACAGAAGCCAATGGTAAGAAATACAGGAACACCAGTGTGAAGAGTAACAGCTGCTAGGAGGAGCAGGCATCTTCAACAGCACCTCTGCAACAGCCACTTTTTCTTTAAAATAGAAACACATCGGAGTGGCATGGTCTGAATAACATTTTATGAGGAGGTTGTGGGTAATTCCAATAGTTTACTAGACTCTATGAAAATTTTAGATCTTAACTAATGAACAATCAGAACATAGTTTTTAAGTCTTGTTATCTTTTTTTGGTGTACAAATCAGGCGTAGGTACCAGCCAGCAGGTGATGCTGAGGTTGGTACCAAGGATCCAGTTTTCAAGCAGTATCTTTCTGTTGAGAATTGTTTACAGTTTCTTGGCCCTAGCAGGTGGATAAGGGAAATGGCTGAGGCAGTGTGGTGGGTTTTTTTTTTTTTTGTTTGTTTTTTTTTTTTGGTTTTTTTTTTTCCCTGAACTGTTCATTTTTGGATAGGGAGAACATCTGAAAAATTTCAGTCCCGGGGTATATGTTTTAAAAAAATCACGTGTATGATCAACGTGATATATAAACGGAATGAGTGGAGTCAGTCTGCTGGGTTGGAGCCAATACATACAACACAGTCCTTCCAAGTTCACTTGAATTTTAAACAGCTGTTTGATTTGGTCTTGAATAGGACATTTACATTTGTTATTTCTACCTTTGGACACAAGAGTTTCCTGTCCTTATTGTAAGAGGAAAAAAACACATGTGCATGGAATTTGGATTGGTTACACTTTCCTTGAAGCTATTTTTCTTATTATCCTTCTAAATTCATAAATTCATCCTTCTAAATCATACTATCAAGGGGCAAGGTAGATAACAATCCCACCACAGTGAAAGGGGAAGAGTGAAAAGCACAGAATTCTTGACCACGCTGTTGGCTCACACGTATTCATGCAAATATACATTCATTATTCACAGTTCATAGTTGCTCAAATTAATAATATTCCACATGAACAATTCGGGAAAAGAAGAATGGGCTAAATTTAGCAAAGTATTTATCTATTACAAATAGTAGTAGCTCTAATTTCAGATTAATAGAAACTGTTTCCAAAGGTAGCAGTCACTGCTGGAGGCTGCTGAAGTATTTAGTTACATTGAATATATATTTCTCAAAATGGATCAGCATGATAAGTTGCAAAATTACAGGTTTATGAATTTTTAAGAAATATTAGCATTTACAAATTCACCATTACAAATTAGCATTAAATTCAAACTAAATATGCCTGTGATAAAATAAAAAAATAAGTCAACCTCAGAGTTTAGGTGTGAAGTAGTCCTTAAAAAGAAAAACAAACAAACAAACAAAAAAAAAACGAAAAACCCAAAAAACTCTAAAAGTATTGATGCATACACAATCTCCTACTGGAGATAATAGTTATGCAATGAGCCCTGCTGCTGGTTCTGAGTTTCTTCTGTGTATGGTATGAAAAAAAAACAAAACAAACAAAAACTCCACAAGATTTAGACAGATGCAGTCAGAAATTTACCCAGCACGGAGTAGGAGCTGAATGCACAGGTACTTTTAGGCAGAAAAATATTTCCAGGTTTCAAAAAGTAGCATAGGAAGCAGAATGATGGCACTTGCATTTAAAGTAACATTTATAAGTATTCTACTATTAAATAACATAGATTCAGCAAGTAATTTGTCTTATTTGTATTATATTTTAAAATATTTACTGAAAATGTTGCGAAGCACTTACCGACAGGACAAAATCCATTAATGTGGCATATTTTATGGCACACTCTAATGTATTTTGCAGTGGTATTAGGAAAAAAACTCAGCAACTTTTTTATATTAGAGCTTGATCCAAAGGCCATTTAGGTAAAAAATGATTGATAAGTCATTTGATAGGACTGTGTCTTTTATACTTGAATTTCTGGCATTGCCTCAGAAATTATTAAAAAGCTCTAAAAATATTGTTTTATGAAAGCTGTGACTGAAATACAGTCTTTGAATTGAGTATTATTTATTTGAATGGAAGATAAAACCCTTTGAGAAGAAGAGGTCATCTACAGAAAATTTTCAGATTACTCGGGAGTAGATCTGTGCTATTTATTCAATCTGAAAAAGATTGGTTTAAAGGAAAAGATAGAGAAAATAGATTTTATTTATTTATTATGAAATTTTGGAGCAATATATGGGAACAAGTTATCAGAAAAAGGAAATTTGAAGTAAGAAGGCATTGACTTGATTTTTATTTTATCTTTTTTTAAAATGCTGTACACTATTACCGGGCGTAGTAGACATACCATGAAGAAAGGTCAATGACAGTTCTTCTGTGTTCAGTTCTTGCTGTAGTAAGACAGCACAGCAACAGAAAGAATCTTAATGTTTTTGACAGTCTCTAGAGAATCTTGAGATATAGGATAGGACAAGTATGAAGACTACTGGATTGTTACTTCCAATACAGCATAACCCACAAGATCTGGATGGTACAGAATCCTAGTCGTTCTTGATGTTCATTTTCCATTCCTCTCCTCACCAATGCTCGTACTCTGTCTTCACACATTTGGGTGATCACTTCCTTGCTGAGGAATGACAAAGAAATTATGATCAGTGTGCTGTTCATT
>WHYT01016750.1:28655-73576 GCA_009806455.1 Tetrax tetrax | reverse complement strand
AATGAAACTTCAAAAACTCAGTTGCGATAAAAAGTCAGCCTTCCACTTTCCAAGGTCTTACATTTTTAAATTTCTGCGCCGCTAAGGAAACTTCCCCAGCTGCTTTCTGCTGTTCCGCATCTCAGGGGATACCAGCTGTTACTTTGCCCTCACAGGTCTTTGAAATCGATCGTGCCCTTCCCGAAAGTTTTAAATTTCAAGTCGTAGTGGATGGGTCAGAAGAGGAGAACTGCGTGTTCTGTCTCTGGCAAAATGACATCGTTTTTTTGCGCTTCAGTGCTCAGTAGGAACTGGGTCATGTAGTTGAAAAATTATACGGGTCGTATGGTTGAAAAATTTTCAATAGATTGAAAAGCTTTTAAGTTCTGAGTCAGAAGAAATGCATGAAAAACATCACTGTTGAGGGAACTTCAGTGGAAATTCAGTCCCAGTAAGGACTGCAGGCCTAGGCCCACAAAAAAGCAGAAGCGGCTCACTCATGCTCTTACTGATCTAACTCTTGTTACTGGTTTTAAAAATTACTTACAGAAAAAAACTTTAGTTGCGTTCCGCTGGCATTTTTGTTAATAAACTATTATAGTGGTGGCTTTACAGTGATGGCGTCTCCGAGACTGCAGAGCGTAGGTGTTTGTAGGATAGAGTTTTGATAATGCAGTCGGTGAGATGATCCCTGCTGCGTTGGTGGGCCTTAGAATGACGTTCCAGCCTCCGTTGAATGTGAGCCCTGAATGGAGGGTTTGCCTGCGCAGGATCTCTCTCGTGGTGGCACGGATTGGCGCTACAGGTATCGGTGTCCTGCTGGTCGGGGAGAGATGTTGCGGCTGTCGTTCAAGAATCTTTGAAATAACTTTAGGCATTAAAAAAATCTCATATTTTAGCTTTAATAGCGTGAGTATTTTCTTGCTTCTGTGCCTTTGTTTGTTTATTTATGTATTCATAAATATTTATATTGTAAGAAAAATAGGAAATTGACAAATCCGCTGCAGTAGGAGGGCTGCTAAGAGGGTAACAGTCTGATACGTTTGAAGGAAGTTTTAAAGTGACCTTTAAAACAGTGCAAGAGCTGGTGGCTTATGGATATCTCTCTAATTGTCTGAGTAGTCGCTTCATAGTTTAGGTTGTGGTGGTTTTTTTTTTTTTTTTTTTTTTTTTTTTTTTTTCATTCTCCAAATGCTTCCACTTTGGCTGCCTTGCAGCCCTAAGAAGCCAAGAACTGATATAAATTTCTCCAGCTGAAAACTAAATTCACTGGGATCAGTTCTACTGAATGTTATTAATCTGTTTTTGTCCATTCTAAAGCAGACTTAGTGAAGTAAACTTCAGGAGGTAGTGAGCAATAATAACGCCAATGAGCAGTCTTTCAGTGAGTTAGGTTTGAGTTACCGGCATTCTCTTAATGAAAGAAACATTAAATTACAATTTTTAGTATTTTTTAAGATGAAAAAAACATTTTGGAGGCACAGAGTCCTGTGTTCAGTGTCAATTGTGAGTTGACTGATTATGAAAGAGGCTAATACATATTTGCTAGATGTTTGACTCTGATTTCTGATGAATGGGACTTCTGTATAAGTGCTGAAGTGGCAAGTGTGCGGTTTATTCTGAGCACTTAAGAGACTTACTCAGAAAAATAACTAGGATTTTACTTTACCTTGCTCTTTTGACAGTGAACATGTTAATATATGTCCTGGGAAGTTTGCAATTCAAGTCAATATCTTGATTCATATTGTTTCTGTGGTTTGTTTGGTTTTTTTTTTTTTTTTTTTTTTTTTTTTTTTGTGAAAATTTTTAGGTCTATGTAGCTGACAGATGTAGTCAGCATAGTGATTTACTGGAAAACGTAGGCAATGATTAGACCAGTTATGTTTCCCAGGTACTGCTGTAAGTATCCCTTTTGTTCTTGGGTTTATTTGCATCTTGGTCAAAGATGTATGGCAGTTTAATGCATGCTGCCAAAGCACTTAAAATGTTTAATGGACTTTGATTCTCAGTCTAATACCTTACTTGAACAAAACTGTGGTGATTTCATTTGAAAAAGGGCACTGCCCTGAAGAGCAGCTATAGCAACATCTTTTGTGATCACATTGTAAAGTGTCAGAAAATACTGGATTCTCTTTTATTCTTTAAATTAAAACTGTAAAATTCTAACTCCCAAAGTGCTGCAGAGAAATCAGCCGGATAAGATTTGTTCTGAAACAGCTCTGCAGAACTATTGCCTACTCAGAGGTTTCTCTTTTTATCATTGATTGTGCAGCTGTGTATGAAACTTGCAGGGTAATTTGTTTCCTGGTCCTTTCTGGTTTGATTTCCTTTACATATTTCTGTTGATGTTATCCCAATTTTCAGATCTTCTGCATTAATTTTTATGTTCCCCTACCTATTTTGTCTGAGTTGAATGAGTCTGTGAATAAATTTTCATTTGTTGTTTCTGGTTTCCAGTCACTCATCATATGTCCAAAGGTCATCAGTTTGAAACTCATTCTTAACAGCCCTTGCCTGGATTGAAAAAGTAGTAATTGCAAAGGCGCTAACATTCTTCATTGTTCACAGGCACTTACAGCATTGCCTACGCGTTCTGGGTGGAGCTTGTTTGTCAGAAGGCAGTCTTCGTCACTGCCTACTGTGTGTACCTTGTGTGGATCAGCCGCTTACAAGCAAAAACCAGACATTCAGACAGGTTTCAAAATGTAATTTTGTAATGGTCATTGCTAGACTACAAGCTTTTTCCTTTTAAGGCTTCTGGTGCAGAGAAGAGGTATTTGAGCTGGTTTCAGCTGAACAGGATTGCTATGTGAAATACTAGTTGGCATTCATCTGAAGGGTTATAGTAGTCTGTAATAGAAAACTGTCAATGTGTCAACATGGGCTGATGCATTAGCATGAGATAGTCCATCCTGTTTAGCTGTTAGCATGCTTGTTGCCATGGTTCATGCCAGCTGGTGCTCATGGAGATAGCACAGGTAGGTGCTATTCCCAGTAGGCAGCACTGGTGAAGCTTGGCAGAGTGAACACAAGCTGTGCCATGCTGAAGAGCGCAGGCCTTTTTATGTGCTAGAATATTATAGACTGAATAATGGTTGAGGGGCACAAAAAAAAAGACTTGGGATCCCAGAGTTCTATTGGTGTTATTAATGGTTGCATTATAATAATATTGCCTATGGATGAAACCTTATCCTAAATGGACAGCTGTGCAAAATCCTTTTGCATTCTAATTCTACTAGTGGATGAGCTAATTTTGATGTCAACAGATACGGGACAACTTTGCATCTGACCATCCAAATGCACTTTATTTGGGTAAGCTTTTCAGGTTTATCCCCAGTCCAGAGAGTTGAGATTGTCACAAGAGTTGTGTTGATCCAGCTTGAATTTGTGTCCAGCTTTTTTTTTTTTTTTTTTTTTTTTTTTTTTTTTCTTCTTTTTCTCCATTTTGAGAAAAAATGGGCTTCTAGAATTTTGTTCAAATACAGTGTTCCTTCCCTCCTTTTGGGGAAAAAAAAAAAGTGCCTGGAGAGAGAAAATGTATGCATTAATCATGAAAATTCAAGCATAATAATTTTTAGTTATCATCAACTAAGAGTTTAACTAGTAACTGTTATAATCCCTTAATTTCAGATTGCAAACCACTCACAAAAATTAAGCCCTAACTCAAAGTGAAATTTAATAAATTATTGGGTCAATGCAACATTTGTTATAAAAGCACTGAGCTATGTTTAGGTTAAAGTCTTGACCTCTGCCAGCAGGAGGAGTCAGAGAAGTATGTTATAACAATACCTTGTCTTTATGCATTTTTGGATTGTGTAGTAGGATGGGTTTTCCAGCAGAGGGAGAAGTATACTGAATTATTGGTAACAGCTATAATTTCGCAACCCATAGTTTAGCAAAGGTATATGCGAAGCTGAAAATTCCTATTACTTTGCTTAGAAGACATATTTACTTCTTCTGACTGATGTTCTTTTGAAATGTCAATATATTTTTCTGCCAAAATTGTTACCAGTAATTTTTATGTAATCATTGTTTTGGTATTTTTTTAAACATAATCAAATAGCTAAGTGCATGTTTTTATATGGATTTTTTCCACATCCATAATAGTCTGGTCTAATGAGTTGCACTTTTCGCTGATTGCAGTGATAGCTGTTCCTTAATTCTTAATTAAACTATGTTAAAATATGCTTTAAGGAACATATGTGTGATAACATTGTTTGTCTAGTCATTATCAGAGTAATCTATGGATAACAGCTGTTAAAAAAATTATGAGAGAGAGAGTACTCTTTGTTAGAACAGTATGTTATTTGAAGGGAAATGTGAAAGAAAAGTACAGCATACTCTGGCTAAAGTGCTAATCCCTTGATGTGCCAAACTTGATATATATGTTCTGTCATCACTGTTTTTCCTTTACTGGCACCAGATCTGTTCTCTTCCTTGCCCCTTGCTCAGTAAAGCACTTTGGCCATGTGCTGAGTGCTGCTTAGTGATTTGTTGGCAATGCATGGTTTGAAGTATGTATTTTAGTCTGTGGAGCTACTGTGCAAAGTCTTTTAGGTGCCATTTTATGAAAAAGAGTAGTGTCATCCCCAAAGACTTTTAAGCAATAGAATATTTTGTTGCAGAACATGATAAATTTTGATCACTGCTGTCTCAGCAGTTTCAGCTTTGTTTTAAGAGACTGTCAGAGAGAGAGAGGGTGGTGGAGGTTGTTTAAGCTTTAGTGAGGCCACTTTTACTCTCTGTAAAAAAATTAACCAATATGGAGATAATTATTCTGCAATAACTAAATCCTCTGTCCTTCTTGTGAAAGTGGCCATGTTCAGCAGTGAAACTAACGGCACTGGGAATATTACTGGATAACTTGTCCTCGGAGAGCAATTCATGTAACACTGTCAAATTACACAATGTCAGCACAAGGTATTGAAGAACACATTACAATGACAAATTAGAAGTGCAAGGTCCTTTGAATAATGTAGTTCCTGTGAAGGTGGAAACTCATTTCAAAGCAGCTCTTGGGACTTCGCAGGCTATCTGGGATTTATGAATATGGCAGATATTTTGCTTTCAGGATGTGGGGGAGAGGGAACTGTAGCTCTACAGTAAGGCTCTTGTTTATATGAGATGAACTTGCTTGTTCATATGAGATGGCTGTATATCCTGCTGCCTCCCTTCCACAGGGAATTTGCATATAACAATTGTTTAGGTAATTCTTTAACTCACAGTGCAAGAACTGAAAATTTAATTTATTGCGATAAGGAATTATGGCAGCTCTGTTAGTAGAATCAATGATGTATACAAAAGGACAGTTATAATTCTAAGCCTTTGCAGGGATATAGCCTGCTTTAGCTGACACTGAGTGTAGCAGTACTGAGCAGGTATTGGATCTCTGTGAAAGGACACTGAAAACTTTCATAGCCAAGTGGTATTGGGGACTGAGACTGAGTGAAATAAGATAAAAACATGGATACATGAAAGGATTTAGAAGCCCAGTCTAAAATTGCAGGCCTTAAAAAAAAAACAAACCTCATTTGCTTCCTAAGCTTGGAACAGCCTGCCAGAAGTCTAAAGGAAATCAGTTTTTCTTAGTGATATTTCTTAGGCACCCTTGGTCATGTTTTTGCTTCAGTGTTCTTTACAAAGCAAAGCAGTAGGTGCCTAACTTCTGAGCTTAGTAGCATTCCGTCATTTAGGGTTTTTGAGGCTAATATAAAGATATATTCTCAGAATATACCTAGCAGATCATGCGTCTCGGTATCTCAGAAATATGTTCACGGATAATAGTTTCCCTAGTGAGCTGGCATTTGCTACACACAAAACAAACTAGGAAGAAACTGTAGTGTGAGACTTCAACAATAATCCTGATTTTCAGAAGGTGGAAGTTTAGGCTGTTAGTATCCGCAATATTAAGAAGTTTTGGATAGTACAACAAGAGATGTCTATATATGCTTAGGCAGCTTTTTAATTTGGGGAAGTATTTTGTCTCTTCCCTTCTCAAAGAAGAAGAAGCATCACTGAATATTGTAAATTTAAGTCTTTATTAGAAAGTTTCAGGATTTTTTTCTGAAATGTTTGAGCAGTGTTTACAAAAGCTTTTTTCCTTAGAAGTCTTGTGGAGTTTGGGAGGGAGTGGCTCAGTAATTTAGGTGTGTGTAAAGTGATGTGCTTGCTTTTTAGAGACACAGGAACACTGTTCTTTATTTTTCCTTTTAATTCAACAGTAATGAACACAGATTTGCTTTGGCAACATTTAGTTTAATTGATTTTACTTGCTTACACATCTACCTCTATTCACAGAATTAAGTGAAACTCGAACTTTATCCTGGTCTTCACCTGTGTTCCACTGAAATAATGTGAAATTGCCTTTTGCTTGCAGTGGTACTACGAAGCTGTAAATTCTGCTATGGTTCGTTTCACAACAGACCTGGAGATTCAAAAGATTTAGCCCACTATGGACCCCAGTTCTAAGCTTATTGCAAAACCTAAAAATGAACCAACTTGAATGATTTTTGTTTTATTACGGATCTTTTCTTATGAGCTGATTTGGTTCAATGATTAGCAAATGGGTTGACAAACAGTCAATGTGTTTTTTACATTGGTGAGGTCATCACTGTGACATCTGCAGTGATATTTGAAAATGTAAGATTATTTGCTGAAAACTGTCTGTGAATTTGTAAGTGCTTATGTTTTAGCAGTCTTAAGGATATTGAGGTAAAGTGTTTCTCCACTTTCCTTTCTTGGTTGTCTTATGGGCAAAAATGCAAGAGCATCTACTACCCAAATGTGTCTGCTGAATTATGTAGTTCACAGTAATCCAAACTCAGCAGCAATGAGGCTGACAGTTTACTCCTTTGGAGATTTGTCAGCAATGCCTGTGAGGCAGCAGCAGGATGCCTTGGCTAAACCACGTATTTCAGTGTGGAGAGTCTTTTGACCTTCTCCTTTCCCCATGGGAAAAGGTACACTAAACACTTAAGCTTTGTTTGTTAAGTGGACTGAGTGAGGGATAGACTGTATCGGAGAAGCTTTAAACATAAACACATATGCACAGAGTTAACTGAGACCTACCCCAATTATCACTCCAGAAAGCAGGTGCAGTCAACTATCCAGATGTTAGCACAGGCTACTGATCAAATTAGTCCATGCTGGTATCCATGGTACAACATTACAGCAATTTCAGGAATTCTCCTGTCACTTGTTAACCCAGAAATCCCACCAAGGCTCACTATGCTTAGTTTTAGCTTGTGTTGTCCTGTTGGCCATGGCTTGTTATGCTCAAGTCGTCTTTGTGTTGTCCTATCATCCATGGATCACTCAGTAACTCAAGTCTCCATGCAGACAAAGCTGCTGTGACACCCTTTGTCAAACAGGAGCAATGTTAGATTATGTGTAGGTCTAAGTCTAGGCATGTAGTTTTTTGGGCTGCATTTATTTTCACTGGAAGTAGTTAGATACCTGCTTGTAGATTCTGTTGGCCAGACCCAGATCTTCAACGATTAAAGTAATGTGTCTATATAGATGTTACTGAGATAATTGTAGGAAATATTGATTATTAGTCTCAACAATAGAAACTATATTTAGGTAGGAATTATATGTAAATCAAAGTTGTAATAAGATAAGGAAAAGATGAGGGGAAAAAAAAGAACTTAGTGTAGCACAAGACTAGCTACATCTAAAGGTCAACTGGAGGATGTGCACAATAGCAAAATCTTTTTCTTTGAATTCTTGGTAGTATTTACTAGCTTATTGCAGAAAGAACTGTATTTTGTGTAGTGAAACAGCTGACTGAATTCTAATGACAGTATCATCCTCAATGTGTGGACAGTTCATATTAACAAAAAAAGTAGTACAGCTTTTTGTGTTCTGTCTTGCAACATTGGTTTGCAATTGTCACTTGTGAAAAGTGGAGTTTTTGTTAGTGGACAAATATAAAAATGAAAGATACAAAATTGCTTTAGTCAACAACAACTTTTTTTTCCATTTATTTAATCGTGGGAGCCCTGCTTAAAATTATAGATCGACTTGAGTATTTGACATCGTATTTTAATTCTTTGGCCATGCAGAACTTTTTTCCTCCTTTGGCCTAAAATATTTGCTCCATTCATGAGTAGTTTTGACTGACTGGGTTTACCAGTGACTCTCTTCCTTTGTGCAGTGAGGGTTTTTTGGTTTTGTGTTTGTTTGGTTTTTTTTTTTTGTTTTTTGTTTTTTGTTTGTTTTTTTGCAGATTTCACTCAGCCCGCTCAGCAAGAGGGTGGACTCATGCACAAGTCAAGCTTGGCCTAAATGCATCTTTGGCAAGGCAATTCCCTTTAGAACCAGTCTGCACTACTGTAAATTGAAAGGGAAAGTGAAACAAAAGAGAAAAGAGTGAAATACAATGATTCTAGGAAAAAAGAACAGGATGAAAGGAAGCAACTGAAGGGGAGATGTTGTGTGCATTCAGCACTTTTTAGCATGCGTAGTGCTGCCTTAAATATTTGGTAGGCATTGCCAGGAAGTGGAAGTGCCCTGAATGCGTTGGTAGTACTCAAAGAAGATAGATAGGCCTGTCTGAACTCCCTCTCTTTTATTCTCTGACCTCTAAGTTTTTATTTAAGCCCAGTTACTCCTGCCAGGGCTTGCTGAGCTGATCATTTGATCTCACATTCTCTCTCCCTCTCTTCCGTTACGGCACAGCTTCACTAAACCTGGAATAAAATCCTGCTTTGGCTGTACTGAATATGGTGGCATGCATGACAGGAACTGGTTAGGTGTAATGGTGTGACTGCATTGTCATTTTCTCACCCTCGTGTGCTATTGGAGTGAAAAATACTGAGGTCGTGGGAAAGTTTTGATATTCTTTAGCAGGCACTACCTGGTTACCTCTGAACTTCCAGTCTGTTGTCATAACTGGTGTTTATGAACATTATTTAATTAATTTATTTAGTGTTACTAATAAATTACTGTATCCAGATCTACAGTTGTGGCTGGGAATGTTGCTGTGCTTTCATTTTGCAAGTCTGCTTTTATATGTTTGGTTTTGGTGCTTTTTTTTTTCCTTGTACAATATAGTACAGTTTGCAGATATTTGTGCCTAGAGTCATACTGACTGTTTGCCAATTAAACTCTGGCAGTTTTATTCTAGTTAGCATCTATATATGATGTAGAATTTAGTGTACTTCATCTCTAAATCTGTATTGTAGTTTGACATTTAGGTTGAGTGTTTAATGCATGGAGAGATATACTTTCCACTTTGATCTGCTGTGAGTTATGGCACCTGGCATTTGCGTTTTGAAGTCTTGGCTAAAAAGGCATAATGAACATCTAACCAAATGTCACATCAGATACTGCTCCAGAAAGCTTACATTTAGCCCTTGCTTTCTCTCTTATCAGGAGATACAAAGATCTCTGACGTTGCCAGACTGTCTGGCTGCCAATTGGCAGTGCAATCCTATCACCTCAGTTCAAGTGAACTTCTATGTGCTTTATTAATGCTTTGTGCCTTCCCTTCTGCTTGGGTGACTGTTATGTAACTGATTTCACATACTTCAGCAACGAAATGCATCCACAGGCATCTCCTTTTAAAAATGCATAGAATCATGTTATATAGTAATTCTGTACGTAATCCTAGAAACAATTTCCCCTCTACTAATCTCCTATTCTTCCTCTCCCAGTAGGAAAATGAAGGGGAGAGCTGCAGAACAGGGAAGTGTGAATAATTCCTGGCCAATGTGGCTGGACGGAAAGGGCTTGCACACTGGCAGCCTAGGCTGGGAGTTGGGTGTAAGAGAAGGCATTTTGTGGGCTGTTCCTGGCTAGAAAAGACACTCCTCTGCTCTCTGTGGGGAAGGGCATGGCCTGGATGAAAGCAGTAAGTTCATGCTGGACTAGAGGAACTTGTGAAGTCCTTGTTGTTTTATTCAGACCTCATCTTCTACTCTTGTGTGCTGACTGTGTGATTCTAGGCAGGACTGCATATGGACAAGAAAGAGCTTACACCATGTGCTAATCTGCATCTACTATAAACAGCTTCTGTTCTGGTTTATGCATTTCTGGGTACTTGGAATCAAAATAATCTCTTTTGGTGTACATACAGCTGTGGTGACTGCAACTTGTATTAGTTTACCTGAATTGTCTTGGATTACAGCTATGTGGCAGCACAGAGCTCAAGGCAGGCTACATGCTGTTTAACCAGTTTACTAGTCTATTTTCTTGCACTAATTCTGCACTTGCACCAGACACTTGGCTATTGCAGAGACTGTGCTCTTGGTATCTACCAGGTTATGATGTGTGCTGGCTGTAGAATTAGGTCTATACCAATCAGGGATTTCCTCTATGCTACAGGAATGCTCAGGACTGAGAGGGTTGAGGACATTTCTAGCTGCTTTTTGTCATCTTGTGTAGGGTAAAACTCTTGTAACCAAATTGAGTCTTGTGCTCATGGGCTTTTATTGCTGCTGTGAGCAGAGCAGCTTTCCTTAGCTTAAAGTCAAACTAGACAAGGATATTACAGTAAGGGAAAAGTAAGTTTTTCAATAGAGTTTCTTGGTCAAAATTTTAATGGAATATTTCATGCTTGCATGTAGCTAAATAGATATTAAAAGCTGGGAGGTATTAAAGTATGAATGATGTAATTTTGACTGGGGGCAGGCTATCAAGTTGTGTTCCTTAAGAAAAGGATTAAGTTAATGAGGAGAAAAGCTAGGCATGATCTCAGTGATAAAAATTTCTGTATCAGTTACTCTTGCAAGTTATCTCTTCTTGTGTGTACTGGATTACCTTTGCAGAGAGTCTCTTTCTGCAGTTTTCTTCAGACCAGGCTCAGAAGCTGTGACTATATTTTACATGGGGTAGAAACAAGGAGATAGAATCACAGAATGGTTTGGGTTGGAAGGGACCTTCAAAGGCCATCTAGTCCAATGCCCCTGTAAGAAGACATCCCTGACTAGATCAGGTTGCTCAGAGCCCTGTCCCTCCTGGCTTTGAATGTTTCCAGGGATGGGCCATAAAACACCTCTCTGAGCAACCTGTTTCAGTGTTCTACCACCCTCATTGGAAAAAAAAAAATTGCCTAATATCTAATCTAAGTCTACCTCCCTCTATTTTAAAACCCTACCCCTTGTTTTATTACAACAGGCTCTACTGAAGAGTTTTTCAATTTTAGGTAAGTTTAACATAAGAGAAACTGGAGTTTTTTGGTGTTTCCATCATTCACCTAACACAAAATTAAAGCTAATCAGTTGTCTACTGCCCTAGTTGCCATGTGAAATTGTCCACACCTTGCATGTGACAAGCTAAAGGTAGACTAATCTAATGCACCTTTGAAGTAGCCAGCTATTATGATTTAGGTAGAGTTGTCTCTGGAGTAATAACTTGCTCCCTGGTACTTGTTGCAAAATAAACTTCTGTAGTTTCCTGTTTTTGAAGGTACTCCTTGTTCGTGTGAGAGTGAGTATCTCCAAATTGAATTGCTCTTTCTCATGTTCCTCAGTTAGCACTTAACGAACAGAGAAATGAGTGATAAGTGGAGGGAAAAATGTGTGAGAGATGAATAAAGATTAAAAAAAGATACATTTTCTCATGACTAATGCATGGACTAGTTATGTCAGTGCTTCAGTTCATTTCTCACTGGCATACAGAAAGAACAGGTCTCCTGTGGCCTTGATTTTTCTCTTGTGCTTATGGAGAGTTCATAGGCTGGATGCTTAACTAGTGTAAATTGGTATAGTGCTGCTGAGGACGGGAGACACAGCTGAGGAACTGCTCCAGGAGGAATTATTCTGGTGCAAATGTGGTGTAAGCAAGATGAAAATGGTAATGTATGCCTTTATTTAGGTCAGGCCCTTGAGCAAAGGGATGGCTAACAGATGAATAATGTTGTTAGTGCTTTCAGCACTCCTTAGCCTGAAGGACAATCAAAGTGATGAAAAAAGCACAAATGTGGAAGTAAGAAGCAGGGGAAAAAAAATGGGGTAGAATCACTAAGCAAAAACACTTAGCTGAAGGCAATCAATATCTTTAAGGTAAATTACAGTTAATATAAAGGAGCTGGACCTTGAGAAAGGCAGGGAAATACCTGGCAGTTTACAGTTCTTAGTCTGATGGTATTGTCTCTCTGAAGCAGCTGGTCTTTTGCCTACACCAGAGTTTGTAATGTGACCTGAGTCTGTTGAAAAATGTTCCCTGTACAATTATGTACCACAAGCCAATTTTCATATAACAAGATCTATGTTTCAAGTGTGTCTGAAGGGCTGTGCTGTTTGAAGGTATTTAAATGATCCTTCATCTATAATTTATGTACATTGCTTTTGTCAGGTATGTATTGATTACCATTCTATTGGATGTCAGTTCACTCTCTCCAGAGATGCATGGAGCAAAGCAGAGAGCTAGTCCTTCTGTTAGAGCTCTAT
This sequence comes from Tetrax tetrax, assembly GCA_009806455.1. Taxonomy (NCBI): domain Eukaryota; kingdom Metazoa; phylum Chordata; class Aves; order Otidiformes; family Otididae; genus Tetrax; species Tetrax tetrax. The sequence goes on along the minus strand of WHYT01016750.1, from coordinate 61,205 downwards.
TAAGCTGTAATGATTTGCAGTCTTGCATACCACAGAAGCTATGTAAGGTCATGGATCTTGGGACTAGAGCAGGCTGACCTGTGCATCACGGAGTTCGGCCTCTCTGTGGAAAGACTTTGCTGTTTCTTTTCACTTATCATAGCCACACAGATCTGTAGGGGAATATCGCTCTGGAAATGCAGTTGTGGTCATACCTGTGTTACTCAAAGATTTTTAAATGTGGGTAGCTACTCCTTGGAGTTATTAGAGTGCAGTATATCTCCATATCTGCCTAGGCAGGTTTATGACCTGGATCCAAATCTATGGCTTTGTTTCTTTTAAAGAATCATAGCACACATATCCTTTCCATTCCTCTTCCCTTGTTAGTCACAAGAAATGAGATCAACAGTCTTCGGAGGTTTTTTCTTTTTCTTCAAAGGCAAGATCAAGAACGCATTTGTTTAAAAACTTTTTAAAATCTGATGCGTGTTTAACTGTTATTACTGGTCCTTATTGCAGTAGCCCTGCAAGGCTTAAATGAGTGTCAGGGATCCAACATGTGAAACTTTGTATAAACACAAAGCAAAACTCAGCTGATTAGCTTTAAAGAGTTTACTATCTGGATAGAATTACAAGTTGACATTGTAGGTGCTCTTCCCCTTTTCTGTTGCCAGCTGCATACAGTCAATGTGCCCACGATATAGCTATGGCAGGCTACTGCAGTTACAGTTTTCTCTGCATTGTTCTGAGGATACATCTAAGGAACTTAGAGGCTTTGTGTGGTCAGCTGTGCCAAAAGTCGAAGGAAGTATTGTGACAGAAATTCTGGATAGTGCAGTAGTTTACCATATCCTGTTATGCCAGGGCCACAACAATTTTGGATGGCTTTTTTTTTATACTTTTAAAGTAAGCTAGGTAGATATCTCTGAGCTATGTCAAGCAGGTATCTTTTGCAGTGGGAAGTTGTGCAGGTGATGCAAGCTTGCAGAGCTCAGCAGGATCTGCACTGATGTTCTCCTGCAGAGTGCTGTGTAGAAGCACTGCTTGGATCATCTCAAGGCTGGCTGCCCATCCCATACAGACGTATCCTTAGCTTGCTGTTCCTCACTGCTACAAGTCTATTAATAAGTTTTAGACTCAGCTTGGCAAGTAAGAAAAGCAGGCCTTGTCAGGTATTTGTGAGCACTTTGTGCCTTTCCACAGCTGAATTTTTAGTATCTGTAGTGCTGAGTCATGCAACTTGGTAGCTTGGTACAATTGGAGTTAATTTTTTGTTTCCAGTCTTGACTGCCATCCTGAAAAGAAAGGCTGAATTAAAAGAATTTTTCAAAAGCATATCCAGAGGGAACAAATACCACTGATTAACTTAATAGGTGAATGAGAATCATTGCGCTACAAAAATATACCTCTAAATTGGATTCTTGGTGTAAGAAATCCAAAGGAAGGAGCTTGACAATGACAGATGTTTCTGTGTGTGCTTTATTTGTAGACAATGAAACAGTTGGTTGGGGTTTTTTTTGTTTGTTTTTGTTGTTGGTGGTTTTTTTTTCCTTAAATACTTAAGGAAAGCCTGTGTATTTTTATTCAATTTTATTCACTTATTTATGCTTTAGATATTCAAAGTCAGGAAGACTGTTGTTTAAAATGGCACAGAACCAGTGTAAGGATGAGGGTGTAGGAAGTCTGTTTTCCTTTGGTGCCGTTTGTGGTGTTTCTGAGACCCACATAATTCCCTGCCATGTGTTAGCTAGGACTGGTTTTGTGTTAAAGTTCTGATCCTCTTCTGTTTGTTGGCTCTGTCTCTTATACCAGGCAGCAGAGCTCATGTTCTGGCTTCCTTGGATCTATTTGAGAACCCACCCAAGGATGCAACATTTTAAGTTGGCAAGTATTGGGTTGTGCTATATGTACAGCTAGATAACAAGTACACTCAGATCATACTTCTGTCAAAAACCACATAATGAAACCTTCATAGAAACAGAGCCCTAAATTTTAAAACTTGCTCATTTTGTGTCTTCCAAAGATGAAAGTATGCTTCATTTCTGTGTTTCAGAAGGATTCCAGGCAGGAGGCAAACATCTGGGTGTCCAACATGTCCTGACATTGGCATAGAGGATATTAAGTAAAACGGAGGCTGTTAGGCTATTGTAGGATTCTGTACTAAGTAAAAAGCTGGCTTCTGAGCTTATGTCCTTTACTGTACCTTGTACTCCATCTCCTGTAAACAGTAAATTAGATGCACTAGGACATGTTAAAATTTGTTAATTTTTCAGTATCTTTTACCTTAGCTTAGAGACTATTGACTTATTTCAGGGATAGCTCTTTCAAAAAATATGTGTTTTTCCCAGATATGACTGTAAATACCTGTATAAACTGATCAATGATATAGAAATGTTTATTTCTGGTACACTGTACTGAAGTATCACTACTTGTCACTGTGATCAACAAAACCTTTATTTCATGCCTGAAAGACAACTAGGACAACTCACATGAGAAATGCTAACATAGTTCTTATTTGTTCAAGATTTGCCCTTGACTTTTTGCTGTACATCTACAGGCAGTTTTCTCTGCTTCGGGGAACTCAAGCAAGTGGCTTGTAGAAATCAAGGTTAATACTTCTTCACACTAAGCTTTTGGAGTACTATACCTTGCACTTGTGAAAATCCAGTGAAGAATTTCCCTTTTTGCCAGACAAGTTTTATTTGCAGCCTACCTGAGCAAAGATGTATGTTGATGATTTCTAGTATTTCTGCACCAGTAAACACTCTAGTTAATGTTGCAAACAGACTTTCATTATAGCCCTCTTCTTATCCCCACCAACTACATTTTTGAAAAATTCTGCTGTCTCAAAACTGCCGTCATTAGTCTCAGCTCAAAAGTTTTCAGGGAAGTTTCAATTAAATGCAGTCAGCTATTATGCAAGTGGGAGGAGAATACAAAATTTCCATTACTTTTGTTTTGCATATAATAGCTTGAAAATAGTTACATATATACTTAAACTGTGGTGAAACATGATTTGCACATGCAGAGCTGTTCATCCTTTCAAAGATTAGAGTTGGATTTTCTTTCTTCCTATCATAATAATTAAAAACTAAACTAATGTAAAACCCTATCAACTTGTTTTTCCTACATTTTAGAAGCACTCTTGTAGAATGGTTTATTCTTTCTATTGTATGGGTGGTTTAGAAAGGCATTTAGCTGTTTATCCAACAGACTATATCTATTTATGTTTTTAACTCTTGAGGATACTTTGTCAGTGGACACAAATAAGCACTAATGTTTGAATTTCATTTGAAGCAGTATTCCATTGCCAATTAAATGTGTGTTTTTGTCATGTAATCACATTGATTTCAAAGAAACATCTCTTAATTCCCTCTCACTTCAGTACTTTTGTCTAAAAATTGAACTTTATTCCAATATTTATTGGAAAATATTTATATAACTTTATTTTTCCATGGTATCCTAACATGTCAGTAGCATTGGGATGGGAGAAGATACATCTTATTATACTGTACTGGGATACACTATGTCCTGTTACTGACATCTTTGGACAGAGAAATGGACAAGATAGTGTATTTTTTAATTTTTTTTTTAAGGTTCTTGTTGATAGGCACAGTCTAGCACTCACTGAAACATTGTGTAACTAAAATCAAGATCTCACATTTGTATTTGTAACGACAGAATCAGATATTTTGACATTTGATGGAAAAATAGAAATTGAGTACTCCATGAACTAGAGGCAAAGCTGTCTTCAAAACATTTGTGTTAGCTCACAATATTTTAAATTTGAGACAACTATTTTTCAGAAATGCTATGTTTCCTATTAAACTTTGCAATAACTTCTGAAGTGGCATTTATTTTCCAAAATTACTCTAGTTTGGGAAATTTTTGAGTTCTGACTTCTTTTGGCAGGGAAACAAAAATGGCAAGTTTTGATCAACTCTTTTTGTAGCACTAATATGGAGGAAATAAGTATTCTGTAGTTTGTTGGAGTTTTTTTTTATCCATAATATAGCCACAGAATTCATAATCCTTGGACATTGCAAAGGTCACACTAATATTAAGCTCTTTCAACAATACATTGGGAAGAATACAAGTGAAGGGTTGATTAACTTTATGATTTTTAACATAATCTCTCTTAATTTTTAGTATGACATCAGTGTTCATGATGATAGTGGAGTATTCTACTTATCTGCTTTAATGCAATTAAAATTATAGGAGGTTTTTTATGAGAAAGTGGGTTTGCACATATTAAAACCTTTCATTGATCTTGAATTTTTTAAAATGTTTTTGACATATAATGTATACCTGTATAAAAATACACCTGTTATTAAATCTGGAGATGTTTTCTATAATGCCCAAAACCTCTGCTGCAAGAATAGCATGGTTGCCAAATCATAGAACCATAGAACAGTTAAAGTTGGAAGGGAGCTTTAAAGGCTATCTAGTCCAATCCCCCTGCAAGGAGCAGGGACATCTCCAACCACATCAGGTTGCTCAGAGCCATGTCAACTTGGCCTCGAATGTTTCCAGTGATGGGGCGCCCACCACCTCTCTGGGCAACCTGTGCCAGTGTTCCACCACCCTCAGTGTAAAAAATTTCTTATGTACAGTCTGAATCTAACTCCCTCTATTTTAAAACCATTACCCCTTGTCCTATTGCAATAGGCCCTGTGCTACCAGACTGCATAGTGCGGTCCTGATCGGGGCTGAACTATGACACCCTGTCAAGAAAATGAGGGAAGGAACTGTGTGAATCTCTGCAACATGTGACATACACCTTTTTCAGTATAGTAATAAGCTGAGAGCACTTTCTTCAGATATTGAATGCTAAACCTGTTTACAGAGCAGATCTTTCCCCATTTCAGTACCCGTTTTCCTTTTTTTTGCTTTATGTCATAATCAGTTCCTATCTTCTGTGATGGCAAAATTTTTTTTACTAATCTGACCACGGTCTTCTGTTCAATTTTCAGTGCCCTAGACTCAGTATCAAACCTCTTTTAACCAGTTGCTGTCCTTGGCTCTTAAGTGCCTATCTGTCCTTTAATCAGTGCCAGCAGTGCTCTTCCCCAAGACTGGCTGAAGAAATCTGCCAAGTGGCAAAAGCAGTCAGTATTAACCATGAATAGATTCATAGCTGTGAGCCTGGTGAACTTTTTCCTCCTTCAGTGGAGCATCCTTTCCAGATGCTCTAAAAGTACTACTTCATAACGGTCTATTCTGTGCAGTCCTGCTCATGTTCTTGTGTTTTATTAGCTGGTTTCAGGACATATATGTTTCCTCTGACAAAAAAAAAGAAAGTGATGAATTTGAAATGTGCTCACGCACCTTTGTAAAGTTATAAGATGTATGTGACCAAGTTTACATTAGGCTGCAACTTTGGAAACTTATTTCTGTGGCTACAACTGATTATACTCATGGGGTGGACATCTGAGCAGTACTTATCTACAAGCTTTTGATTTCATCTATGTGATTAGTACTCTTTAATTTTTCTTCTGACGTTCCATTACATTTCTTATTTTCACCTTTTTGTCCTCTGGTATGTCCCTAATTTCTTTCAATATTCTTGACATCTACAGCATGTGTCTTTGGTCTGAATGCTCCTCAACATCTGCTGCCTTCTTCCAGGTTCCCATTTAATAGTATCTCAACTGCTACGTATTTGGGGGGGAGAAAGGTAGTTTTTTACACATTATGTGAATTTTTTTGTTTTGTTTTGTTTTTTTCCTTCTAGGCAAGCTAATCTTCCAGTGAAAAAATAACTGATTCCTTTTTTTTTTCCCCCTCTTTTTCACTGAGGTTTTTTTTTTTCCTGTCTGTTTGTGGAAAAAAAATAATGATTTCCACATTTATCCTGAGATGAGAATGAGAAATGAGATATGATGTGGAGAAAGACTCTTTTACTTTCTTCTGCAGGAATGAAATGTCACTATCACTTTGTGTTGCCTTTTCTTGTTTAAGAGAAAATATGTAAAACATACAGGTTTTTTAAATGCATTTTTCCTTATATTGCGGTAGGTGAAGAAACAAAAACCTGAGACATTGGTATTCTTTTGTGGTTCACCAAAAATAAACATTGAGAGGGTTATACTATGTTGAGATTCTGAATATATAGTTGGTTCTGTGTGAAACTAGAAGATATCAAAAGAAAGTTACTGCAGATTCTAGACATGGTAGTAATATTGTTGTCTCAGTGATGGCCTGGGCTTTAAGAAATGCAGTGTTCATATGGACAGATAAAGACTTTTATGAGACCAGCTAGAATATTTTCCTTTTGTGTCTGCCTCTCATAACTGATCTAATAAAAGATAGCCTGTTATTACAAAGCTCATGTCTCTGACTTAGGCCTTTTTCCAGGTTTTTTTTTTCCCACCACCCTCCTTCATCACTAGATTCAACACGTGTCATGGACCCTTTCTCTCACAGCAGTGTTTTTCAGAGAAAGAGCAATGATGACTGCCATTGATTTCAGTGAAAGCTGTGTATGTCCTCCACCTCTGAAAAGCAGTTCTGTCCCAGCCTGATCATTTGGGAGCCTAGACCTGATTCTCCTCAGTTTGAGAATTATGATGACATTGCTCTCTATTGGAAAGCTTCCATCTTAGAGGAATTCCACCTGTGGCACCCTCAAGCTAGAAATCTGGCTTTCTCAAATAGAGAATGAGGACAGTAAATTCCATGGTAAACTTAATCTGAAATTAATTGTAATGATAGATTTATACAAATAATTGCATTTCTTTTCTTCAGTTTAGGATTTCTGACTTTCAGGTCCTTGGGCTTTGAGGGCCATATGGTTTTTGAAGCTGGGATATATACAAATAACTGGGATCACAATTTATTTTTTTTACTTTAAAAAATTATTTTTATGTTCTAGTCACTTGTTTACTGGAGTTTACGAAAGTGAATGTTTGAATAGTAAATCTGTAATTTGGATGCAATCCCTTTTCTTTCAAAGTTAGCAGACATATAAGGTGTTAAGTAGTTTCAGCAATCAGTGATGAAGGAGAAGCTTTAAAGATTCCTAAAGGATCATTTTAATAGACCTTTTCTTTAAAAAAATAAATAATAAAATAAAACCAGAAAAGCAATAGTTTTATAAAAAAACAACCTCTTCTCCCCAAACTAAAGACATCAAGTTGTCAAGGTGGAGATGGGCACCTTTTAGCTGACTCAGCCAGCTGTATGGAAAGCTTGTTACAGAGTTTTTGGAGTCCCTTATTTTCTCACGAGGAATATTTCCATTCGCAACAATACTTGTGTCAGGACCGATATATGTGTCATTGCATACGTTCCCTTTTATGTATTAATAAACCAAGTTCCTGTTTGCCCTGGGAGAAAGTAAGTCTATGAATTTTAAAAGTTCACTGAAAAAGATCAGTGTAATATTTTAGATAGAGAAGTGCAAGAGTACAGTTGTAGAGAGAAAAAAGGAATGGGAAAAGTATGGGAAACATCTGCTTCATAATAGTGCTGTAGTTTGAACAACATGTCTGACTCGTGTCCATGTGCTAAATAAACAATTTGTCTCTTCAGGATGTCTGTGAAGAAGTAATATGGCTGATTTATTTTGTGAAGCCACTGTGGTTGCTCTATCTTGTCACTGGAATCCACATGGACATGTAATGCTAGGTCATGAATGAAGAGTGTTTTCTGATGGGCCTTGAAGGAAAACAAAACAAACAAAAAACCCAACAGTGTTTTATTTGCACCCTTGGAAGCTCTAAGCTCTGAGAGATGTCATTTTAAAATATTTCCTATGTTTTCTTTTACTTAGTCTCAATACGTCAGGCTCAGCTAAACGAAGAACTAAATTAAAACTGTCATTTCAGCTCATAAATAACAGATGTCTCACCCATTTAATTATTTATAGTCTTGAATTTTTCAAAAATGAAAATGGCTATACACATTTTTAATGTAGTTCTTGGTAATTTGCTGCATGAATGATAAGATTCCAGATAATCTCAGCACACAAACATGAAAAATAAAACTTTGACTGACTCACTTATCTTATGTGACTGCTTCTTCGATCCCCTGTGACTTTTTTAAATTAAAATTTAAGTGAAATCTAATCACAACAAAATGATGTTCATACACTTGCATTAATAATTTATCTGCTAGAGATCACAGTGCAGGTAGTATGGACATTAGAGATTCATTTGCTGCCTGAAAATCAATGCTTTCTCTTTTTGGTAAGATTCATCTTTTCATCTGTGTGAACTGTGTTTGGATGGATCACAAGTCTAAAATATTAATGGTGAAAGAAATTGAGACTGTACCAACATTAAAAAAACACCACCTCATCTAGTCTCCCCCACTCCCCCCATATCCTTAGATAATGATAAAATTATGTCACTTGGCTTAATGACTTATTCTCTTTTTATGAACATAGCTAATACAGTGAAAGATGAACCTACTGGGTTAACAAAGATTCACTGTCATGGCACTCAAACCAAACATGCAGTGCGTGAGCTGAAAGAGGAAACATATGGCTGTGAATGCTATGATTCATTTTGGAGAAGAGTAGTCTCCCCAGGAAAGCACACCTATTCCTCTCACCTCCTAAGCAGCACAATTTAAGTTCCTTTATGAGAAAGAAAAGGGGATTACTGACAGCCCTCATGTAAGGAAAAAGTGTTTGGATTGTCTGGAATCTATGCTATGTGACCTAAGAATATTCTATTTTAGAGCTGAAGAGGTCAAATATCATTCCTTGGGTGGAAGAAGGGCTCTTTTGGTTGTGGGTAAACTGGGGGAGACAAAACCTCCAAAATGTGAAGGAATCAAATGTGTAGTTAGAAAAGTATTTGCAGAGCAACTATGGAAAAAAAGAATGTGAGTTGGCATCTTGGTAAGTTGCAGGCTGCCAAAGGGCTTAGAAGAATCACTAAAGAAATTGTATTGCTATTTGGTTCACAGTGTGTTCAGGAACACAAAATCTGTTTACGCTCTTTTAGTAAACAGGAGCAATATCCAACAGCTGATCGTATCGTTCTAGTTGAAGCAATCTTTGAGACAAGTCATTCAAAAATGCTTGGAGATCTGAAGTGTTGCATACAGAAGGCTTTGGTAGTTAAAGACAAAAATATTTATACAGGAAAAAAAAGAAGGAAATCTAACTCGCTCTATCAGATTTCTTCCAGAAGGGAATGGTTTTGCTACTCCTAGTCAGGTACGGCAGCATTTATTCACTAGGCGTTTGTTAACAACCTTTGCAGTCATAAATCAACATAGATCCTTTGAATTAATGGTGTAGCTGTAAATTGTACCTGCTGAAGTTCAAGTCCAGTGTTTTCATCCGGGAACCTCTCCCTTGAGGGGGCAGAGACTCTACAACTGGTACTTGGCCTTGAAGGGCCAGAGAACTAACTTGTACCTGCAGCATGTTAAAGGCATACGTAACTATTTATCAACTGTTGGATTACTCTAAAGAGAATTAGAAGAGGACTGTAGCACTGTCTACCTTTTTGGTGGTTGCTCAGGTTAAGCGCTCTCATATTTGCCAGAAAGAACTAGGTGTTTGCAGTCTCTCATCATGATACATCTAGGGGAGTGTCCTGAGAAGCTCTGCTTCTCAGGGGAAGGTAGACTGACTGTAACCTGGGTTTGTGGGAAGTAACGGATAAAAAAATCCAGAGTGGAGCTGAGTGGACTTAAGCACTGATGTTTCTGTTGGTAGGGACATGGAGCTGGACAGTCTGGGCAGAGAGAAGCAGAGGATGGGAAAACAGAACGGCCATGTTGTTAGAGAGAAATGGGTAGGATTATTTCTGGCGTGTTCAGTAAGGGGCTGGGCACACAGGACAGCCAAACTGTGGCTCCTTGGGCATCAGAAGATGCTAGCAACCTGACAGGGAAGAAAAGCAAATGAAGCAGGATGTTGAGTAGTTGCAAAAAATACAACATGAGTGTTATGAGAAAGGGAGGATTGCCAAGGACAGGAGAAAGATGTCAAGTCAAGGAGCTGAGGAGAGCTGCAGGGCCTGGCTTGTTTATGTAAAACACAGCTTATCTTTTGAATATGAGTGACTTGGAATACCCACTTGAACTGATTAAGACTTCCTTGGTGCTTAATAAGCTGAACCACTGTTGGCAAATAAATATATAAAAGTACTTTTTATACATGCCAGGTGACAGAGCCAGGAAAAATCAATCTTTTGCAAACACCACCCATCCAAACTTGGCTTCCAGCTCAGTGTGTTTTGTAAATATTATGTCAACATGATCCTGCATAACAAAGGAAAAAAAAAATATACTGGCACCCATTTTCTCAGCTGCAGGGAAATCTCACTGGCTATTGTAATTGGAGAATGACAAATCAGGATTGCAGATTTCTGTTCTCAGTTTACACTGTGTAAGGATTGACAAAAGTAAGTAAAATAATTATTTTAAAAATCTGATTTAAGCTGTGGCAGTATCCCTTTAATGATGTTTTGCACCAGTGCAGAATTACATATTGTAGCTTTTTACTAGACACTGCCCTTTACAAACTTTCTGGAAAATATTTTCCATCATTTTGACATTTCATTTAAAATGAAATATAGAAGATATTAGAAATTCATGTTCATGACAGGTATTATTTGTTTGACTTTGAAATATACAGAGAGCACACATTAATGCACAGTGACTGAAGTGTTACAGGGGTGTGTGTCTGCATATTCATGGGACATTTCTTTACTCCACAAGAAAGCATTGCAGAATCAGAAGAGGAGTGACCTTTTATAGTACTAAAAATCTGTGTGTGCAACAATGAATAATTTGAAAAGGGGCCAGCTGAAATGACCTTCTTCCCAATATATATACACATGTGTGTATAACCAAGATAGAATATTACTTTTACTTGCAAAGGTGCACAATTCCACAATATTTTCTAAGTTGCTTCTGTTTACACATTCAGCACAGAAATTCTTATCCAAACTGTTGTATTTGTATAGAGGTATCTATATGTTAGCTATAAGCCCAGGATACATATGTAGAGACTTGGACAAATGTGCCTGCTGTGAATGCTGCCCCAAAAGGGGAGAGCCAGGACAAGACCACAGTCACTGGATTTGATCTGCAAATCAAATGAAGAGATGTCTCCTTTCCAGTCATCCTTTTGGAGTTCCACTTGGGCAATGTGAAGGTATTATGTCTCAGGGCTGGAAAAGGTGTTACTGTAAGTTTATACTGAAGTGTAAACTGAGCGCTAATAAGGTGTGAGTTTGTGTTGAATGTTATACTTTTTTAAAAAAAAAAAAAAATTTGAGAAAGTTTGTTTGGTTTAACCTGAGAAGAGTTATATTTCTTCTATACTACAGAGGAAACAGGGACACTGAACGGCGTTTTTATGAAAATACAGATATGCAATGTATGACCAGAGCAGAGAGTAGGTTGTACAGTTGTTGAAGCTGTTATGAGTGCAACAGAGTATTGATTGACAACTCATGTTTGTTGACCACATAAAGATAAAATCCATTTGCATTTGAATTGACAGTTACCTTCCTTTATCGTTCAACTGCTTTGTAAAGAACTACTCTTCACATTTTTTGATGACATGATTAACTGTTCTACAAAACTAACACATTGCAGGATTGCAGATATGGTAAAGAAGTCATTTTAATTTTCCCTTTTTTTTTTTTTTTTCGTATCAAACGTTTCCTAAAGAATGTATTGTTACTGAGAAATGTTTTGATTTATACAACTTCTGAGATGCAATTTGTCAACAATTTGTATTGAACCTTGGGCTCAGCTGACTTCTATATTTAATGCAGTCACGAACTTTAGTATATAATTGTAAAACTTTCGTATTTGTAATCCAGAGCTTGCACCTGTAGGTGTGGAAGTGCATGACATAGCATCTGTAGTCTTTGTAAAGCTAAGAGCTACTAAGTTGGAAGTTTATTTATACAGCTGGAAGAACCAGAGGCTTTCATCCTTTGCTGAGGTGTTATTACTTTTCCCTCCAGAAAGCTCTGAAATTCTGACTTGTTGAAGGGGAAATTCTAATTGTAACTGATCAGCTCTAAAAAAACCCCAAACCTTTAAACTCTATTTCCCCTTAATTATGAACACTGGAACTTTGTTAGTTCCCAGAAAAGACACAAGGTGTTTGTAGTGGGGATTGACTCAACCTGGTGACACTTCTCAATTTTTGGTCCTAAAACTTCTATTTAATCATACTGATTGTCTTATTTTTTAATGAGGCCCAGGTTTCATTCTACTTTGTTTATGCATGTTTGCCTGTGCAGTCATTGGAAGTGCACATGAATATCAGAAAATTACCTATGTGTAATCATTGAATTTATATGTGCAATTGTACAGTCGGGCAATTCCCAAGTTTTGGTAATGTGGATAACTTCTGTTGCTGATATACATCATAGCAAAAAATATATGCATCCAATGTAGAATTACTGATTATATAATTACAACGATGTAAAATCCTTCTCAAACAGGATTAGTAAGTACATGTCTTTTTAATTGGGATATACTTTTTAAAATAGCTGATGTAGAAGGAACTGTACTGCTTCCCAGTCTGACTTGTACCATCTGGAACTGATGTCTGTCTTCAGCTCTTGCATAATATTTGTAGGGTCCCCAGTAACGGTTGAATGAAAGAGAGAGTCAATGGGGAAGAGACAACCTTGTAGATATGCATCTGCCTGAGATATTGGTAGAAGTCAAAGGTTAAAAAAAAAAAATAAATCTGATCAGTGAATTTGCAACTGACATCCATAGATCAAAGCAGCTGATTAAGTCAATAATCACTTCTCAGTCTGAAATGTATAAAACTTGTGTGATTGTATTATCTTGTTCAATTTCAAATAAAATGATTATCCACCTCCACTTCGATATTTTCCCCATAACTTCAGTTTCCAGTTAAAAATGTCATGGACCTTACACTTTTGAATGCCAGTGCTGGGTTGTTTTCTCATGCAAAGTGGTCTCTGATCAAGAGCAACTGATTATGTACTCATACATCAGCATGTTGATTATGTGAAATCTCATGAAGAATTACAGTCAATGCCAATCACTGTCTAGCTGAAGGTCGAATTTTACATTACTGTTGCCATTGTTTTGTTCTATACTAATGTATAAACCATGTAAGGAATCCTTAGATACATGTTCTTAACAAAATGTATTTATGCTTTCAACTAGTGTTTTAGCATGCAAAAACAGAGCTCTGTTCTTGTTCAGCATGCTATTTCTACAATGTTTATTGATACTGGAGAAAAGAAACTCTAAGAAGAGCCCCAGGGTAAGCAGTGTTTAAAGCTGAAGAGCGATGCTTAGCTATTATGCCTGTTTTGTGCAAGGTCTGCGTGTGGGTGCTATGGAGGGGCCTAGCTGTGCTCTGTGCAATTCCCGTATCGTTAGTCACATTCATTGTTGAGTCTGCTTCTGCTATTTTAGCATATGGATGGTGTCAGCACTGCAGATGATGCTTTGGGGATTAGTGCCATGCTTGTGCCCTAAAAGTCCTAGGAGCACACCCCACTGGCGCAAAATAGACGTATTAAGAAAAATATTCTATTCAAATGTCCTCCGGTGCTGTAGCTTTTCAGATTTACTTCAGTTACATTTAACATATCTGATTAATTGCTGCCTCGTGATTGCTTTGTATTAGGCTCCCGTATGAGGCAGTCATGTATCTGGCAGATCTAGGCAATCAACAAACACTTTAATAAGCTTGACCAATAGAAGGGTATCTCTGTCTGAGATCAGACACCAGCAAGGAAATAGCTGTGCAGTGTAGTAAGTCTGTGTTAACTCATAAAGTGTTTGTCCAGTTAAGCTCATAGTAAATATAAATCAACAAGTCCAAAAAATGTGTAATAAAACCCCCTCCAAAACAGAGCAATTCTAACAGTATTCATTCCATGTAGTTCCCTGCATTTGAATTGTCAAAGCTGGAGATTTTCTGAGGGCAGTTAAGCTGTACCATATGTATGATGTCTACATGTTATTTTCAGACAGCTTACCTTACATTAATATTGTTCAAATACAGAGACCAGGGTTACAGCTGTAGGATACAAAGATTCCCCTCTTATACTGTGTTTCTGCTCATTTGAAATAAAAGGCTACTCTGGCCCCCAGCACCATTCCTAGTTATCACCTGTGTAATAGAAATAACAGTAAGTCATTGTGATTAAGATCTAAATTTTCATTTCCAGTTTCTAATATTTTGCTACCAGTTTTCAGAAAGCAAGATAAGTAGGAAATTAATTTTGCACTTTTTTTCATAATGCTATACTAGCTCCACTGTGTCTACATGGTAGAAGTGCAATATTTTTCCTGGCAAAATAAATACGTTTCTATTTTGCTTTCCGTCCTCAAGTACAGCTGTGTACAACGAGAAGCTCACTTAAAGAGCTAGGTGATAACTTTTTCCTAACAAGATTACATAAGGCTAAAATCTTTGTACTCTAAATCATGTCTTTGAATGTATAGGGACATTCACATTGAAGGAACTGGATGCAAAAGGTAACAATCAATTTTTTTTTGCAGTGGGGTATGATGAATTCAGCAGCTCAGAAAGTAGAGATGAATAAAGATTGTTATGCATGCTACTACCATGGTAGCCACACATCTCAGTCAGAAATGGAATTTTATTTCAGCCTTTATCTTCTATTAGATAAGGTATATATGAAAGAGATTGGAACGACTTGACTAGTATTTCAGTAGCAGATCATTGCCATATATTTCTGTTAGATGCTTTAATGTTGCTAATAAGGAAGAAGTTTGGAGTATTTCAAAGATTTCCTTTGAAATTGCTCTTAATTGAAGAATGGAGTTTTATTATTTTATATTTTTAGATAATTTTCACTGTATGCTGGAAGCAAAATTTTAAAAAAAAAGAAAAATATAGAGACTTTAAAAATGTTGCTTATAATTAAATGTGAAATTCATTTGAATTCTGGCTGACTGCTGCTATAATATATTGAAATTGTAAGTTGGATTCTTTTTTTTTTTTTTTCATCCGTAGTAGATTTTATTTCTTAGGATTCAGTACGATCAGAGACTCAGTTATTGATTCCCTTTATTAGAGGGGAAAATGTTGTGATGTGGGAAGTAGAACCTATCTGGAGGTACCCATTCATATTTGGCTATGCATGCTCACAGCACCTGTAATACAGCACACCAGTGGTGATGCTCTAATAAATGTATTTCCAATGCTCTCCAATGGGGATTAATAGATATCTTTCTGAAAAGTCAAAATTTCATGAGGAATGTACGTTTCCTTGCAAATTCTAGATATGCCAGGTCTAGTGGTGTTACTTAAAGGAGGACATGCTGAAAGAAATAGGTATGTATTTTTTTTATGGAACCAAAGACCCCAGAAATACAGACTCTGTTCTGCTTCAGCAACTTTGACCAGAGTGATCCCAAACCCATTTTCCTGCAGTTTTATAAGTAAACTGGGATTTTTGTAATGTAAAACATTTATAAATTTATAGATTCTTTTCCTAACGTGATTTATGCCAGTGTGATTCTTAGCACTGAACTGTTTTTCAGTGAATAATCTCTTTTCTTGTTAATATTTAATGCTGGTATGAAAGGAAGGCAGAAATAGTATTTCTCATTTATTAACTTGTGTAGTGAAATTGCTGCCATTCTAAGAAAGGTGGCATTTCTCATGTAATTTTTTGATTTGCATAATTTAGATATAACAAGTCAATGTGGCAAAGTGTGTGGTGCCCTGGTGTGGTCTGTTTTGGAACAGCTCTGTCCAGTGGCAGTCAGTAGAGATATGTGTTCAGTCCAGAACCGGGAATTCAGGATTATAGATTTCTTTCACATTAACTTTTCCCAGGATTACACTGCACCTAGCCCCAGTGTCATAGCTTCATGGCCTAAAAAAAAATTAGATTTGAATTCTTAATCTTTGTAAGAAGCCAGTACTGTTGAAATAATTGTTGATTTGGGGAAACATCCTAAGTCATAGCTGGAGGAACTCATATCTTTAATGTAAACAAAAAGAAGAAAAAACAGAAGCCACAAAGATTTAAAAAAAAAAATAATCTTTACCAGGATATATGAAAACACTCATTGTATATTTCCATTTTAACTTGAAGTGCATGTATAATATCTGTGTTGTACTGTAGTCACATTTGCTACAAGATCTAGTGTTCTACCTTGACCAGAACATCCAAATATATTTTGCCAGATATCCAATGTTTTTCATTTTTAAATGCATACAATATTGTTTGTGGGGAAACTTCTGTTCTCTCGACTCTTACTATTTTCTTGACAGTTGAGAATATTCCTTAACTTTTGTAAGTGAGCCTGCCTGGCTATGAAGCTGATCTGAGCCAACCAGACTCATGATACCTCTGCAACCAGGTCTGTGAAAACTCCTCAGCAAGAATATCCAGTATCACCCTGAAAACATACAAATTTTGAAGCAGCTCTGCATTATCCACTTAGATCCATGTCTAGCAAGTTCATTGTGTAGGACGGCATTCTCTTGTGTCCTCACACAGTTACTTTTGTCATTAAGTAATAACATGTGCAAACGTATTTCAGAACAATGTGCCAGACTTTGTCTATAGTTAATTTCTGAATGTCAGTCAAAAACATTTTTTTTATGTCTAGATGTATTTGTGAGCATATTAACTTTTATACTATCCAATTTGATTGTGTAAGTTTTCTTTGGAACCCATGATGTTTGTTGATACTTTTCTACAGGATTAAGCAAGTCACAATAACAAGATCATTTGACTATCAAGGGAAAGAAAAAAAATCAAAATATAGAAGTAAGAACAGTATGAATAATATGCCTCTAAATAATTCAGTAAAACAGTTGTTGTTCAGTAAGGTATTTCATAAAAAAATTATTTATTGGAATTTAAAACTGCTGCTTCTGTACTGTAAGTGATCATCCATATACCTTGTGACTTCACAAATGCATTCACCACTTAAAAGAAAGTTAGTGCTTATGACAGATGGCGATCAAAGACTCCCAGTGATGTTCTAGTATTACCTGTAGAAGATGAATAAGATGAGGAGAAATGATGACACTTCATTAGGTCAGTCCAAAGATCGATCTATTCCAGCAGCAGGTTTTTACAGAAAAAGTATAGAAAAACTCTTTTGAGGAAAGGGTCAGCTTACATTCTTGCAACTTGTGCCGATCAATAGTTTAAGGACTTCTAAGTCAGAAGTTATATCCTAACCATCATATCAAATATCCAACGATAGACCTATCTTTCAGGAATTTGTCTAAACTTTTTTGAAGGCATTTGTTGTTTAGCCTTTGCAAACCCTGTGGCACAGATGCAATTTTTGGCAGTGCATTTTTGTGTTGTGTGAAGAAATACTTCTTTTGGTTTGTTCTATACTTGCTACCTGCTAATACAACTGCATAGTCCTGTTTGTGCTGTCTGTGCTGGTTTCCGTGCATGGTTTCGCTGTTAACCAGCCTGTCACTTAAGGAGGGAGTGCATGTGGTTTTAGCTGCTGAACCAACAGTGGCTTCCATTTAAGACTGACTTTCAGGACGGGAGAATTCTCACTGAACATTTCTCATTCGTAGTAGATATACCTGTTCCTGCTGGCTTGTGACATTAGTCTTCATTATCATTATTAAGAATGAAGGTCTGGAAATCCAGAGAGGTTGTGAAAACAACGTCTGTGATTTGCATATTGATCATTATGCATAACTATATCACATTAAAGCACTAAGCTGCGTATTTGCACAGTAAATGTTCTGTGATGATTGTTCCCTGGGTCACTTCATCCTCACAGCCTATCAGATCATTTTGACTGGACAGGCATTCCCCTTAATTTTTTCTTGCAGATATGTGAGTTTTGCCTACTAAGGCATTATTTCTCTTGAGGTTGCTCTTCTTCACAAAGGAACTTATTTATGATTACAATAGTTTTGATGAATGTTAATGGTATATTCTCCTTTTATATGATGCTTTTCTTTTTTTATGCGCAAAACATTTCAAGATAAATTGGTCACAGCTCCAAAGCTTCCTACCTTTCTCCCTGTGCCAGGAAGAGTAGGAGATGAGTCAGTATTTCTCAATAGCAGCTTTGTATGAAGCTGAGGATAAAAGAGAGAGAGGATAATGTATCTGATTCTAGTTTAGCTATTCTGGGCCACCATACAGATTTAAGTAGCCGCACAAAATCCTAACTCAAGCCACTTTGGATTTGACTTAAATCCTTCCAGAGAATGATTTCACAAAGATGACATTTAAAGTCATCTTTGCGCTCCCTTAGTGTAACTTCCACCTATTCCGTGATGTAACATTCAGTTTGACCCAGTGTTTCTGCCTGCAGACAGTCAGGCTGATTCTAGGAAAATGCTATTTTACAAGTGAAAGCACTCAATGTGTGCCAAGAATATTGATATTAAGAGGAGTTGCTATCTCAATATTTAACAAGAGGAGGATTATCCATTGAAACAGAAGTGCAGATTGTTTTTTAGACTCATTGCTGGCTTTAGCATGAGCGTCTGCTTCTTACTTTTCAGAGAGAAGACTGAGGATTTTTATTCCATTGTAGAGCATTAAAAGTGACCTGTAAGTGGCGATCTATCAAAATAATGCAATACCAGGAATATGTAGCAAATGCTGTAGTTGACAAAACTGTCTTCATAGTAATAATTTAAAAATTTCAATACATTTTTACCCATTTTTTGTTTCATATGATATGCCTATGCTTCTAATTAAAAAATGCTTCATTTCTAGCATTGTGTGGATAATATCTGATCTGAGAAGTATACAGCTATTGACTTCAGGTATACACTGTTAAAAAGTTCAGTTTCAATTTGGAAAATAGCAGATAGGACATATATAGTACTATTGTGGCGGCATGAAACAAGGAGTAAATTTAAAAGTCTGAATTTAAAATAAGTTAATCAGTAACTGTGTTTTGCTAGTGAGTCATTTGAAACATTACTTATTTATTGCCATAATAATTTATTAATACAAATATTATTTATTTATGATGTATCTATGCTTGTGCTAGGCAATTTATAAAATAAGACTGATACTTACCAAGAAGACCTTACATGCTTAAATAGGATAAAATCTCATGGTGATAAATGGCAATTTATTACCTGTAAGTCCTGGATTTTGGTGATGGAAGACTGTTGGAAAATGTAGAAGAAATGTATTTTTTTCCTAAACAACATAATGGAATTCTATAATTTACTTTTGAGTTTCTGCTTCATCACTCTCTTTTTCTACTTTTTCTTATTTGATCTTTTCTGACATTTATTGTAATATACTTGACTGTTGTCTTTACAGTATACGTTGTGGGGGGCATATAAAAGAGCAGTTATTTTTGTATTTGAAGCTAGAAATGCCTTAAAAATGCTATATATTGATGAAAAGTGAGTTCAAATGATATTATATCCAATACTTTGAAGTCTTACAACTTTGGGCGAAAATTTAAGAGCTAATGTATTAATATTCCTTCCCGTTCAAAACAAAAAGATGTTTCAATGCTGTCAGGTTTTTCCTTTTTCATGTGTGTGCTATTGTTTGTTTTGGGCAAAGGACTAGAAAAGGGGAAGTAAATGTACATGATGTTGATTCTTCCGTGTTTCAGTAAATACAGTTTTTTGGGTTTTTTTTTTTTTGTTTTTTTTTTTTTTAAGCCAGCTTTTGTTGAGTGAAAGAAATGCTGGAGAATATACTTGAACTTTACATATGTGTTATTTTCAACTGACAAGAACACTGGAACTGCTAAAGTCCAGCTTTCCTTCCTGTAACTCAAGAAATATCCTGTAACATCAAATCTCTACCTTGATATATAAATGATCAGTTTTTTATGTTTCAAAAATGCTGTTTGTTTAAAATCAAGGATCGTAGTAAGAATGTAACTTTTATTTCAGAAAGGTTTCTTAAATCCACAGTGCAGCTTTTGGTGAAAAGCAGAAGGAAATGGTAGACCACAGGGCAAACTAGTCATTAGCTTTCCCATTAGGATACTAGTATACAGGCTGTGGGATCAAACCATATTATTTCTGCCTTGTTTAAAAATCTTTAACCCAGGTCTCCACATTCCAGGTGAATCCTACTGCTCTGGGGCTGGGAGGTCAGTTTCTGTGTTTATAGATGCACTGACAGAATGAATAATCTGATCTACTCTAAGTGTTTACTTTAGGATGAAATTAATTACTAGACTCCATTGACTTTTAACTAGATTTCTATTGATTATGAAGGGAGCCTAAGACAAATAAGTCTATAGCCTGTAACAGAACATTAAAGATAACTTTAATGTGTGACCTGTAAGTCCTGAGAGTTTTACTGTGTAAGAAACATAATATATTTAAAATCATATAAATCTCACATTTCTTTCAGTTAGACAACCATGTAAGTATTCAGGGATGTATTGTAGGTCTTGAAACATTTTAAATTCAGGAGTGGCCACCTGGTGACGTATTGACTGAATCAAACCTTACTGTTTCATCTGTCTCATGATCCGCTTCCCAGTATCCTCTAGTTCTGTAATCCTCTTCCATAAGGTAAGCAAAGTCAAGGTTTTCATGCCATAGAAGTGCCTGTATTTTGGTAATGTAACTGGAAAGTTTGTGTACCTATGGAGTAGCTATGGAGTGATGCAGTGCTTGCTCATATTCTGACAATGGGAGCTACCACATCTGGTCTTGAAGGCTGCTGAATCAGCATTGAATTGACCTTTAGTAGATATGTATTCATGATATTGCAATTTTGCCCTGGTTTTTTTTGTCTCTTATTAGGGACAATAGGTTTTTGGGTTTTTTTATTCAAATTAAATGATAAAAAAAAAAATTTAAGTCAACAGAATTTGCTCTTGCATTTTTTCTCTCCTAAAGTTAAACTGATCAAGAACCAAAAAGGTACACAGTTAAATGCAATCTTATTCTAAATGCTTTTGCAAATAGGTATTGTTTCCATGAGGAAAGTGGTTGCCTGAAGCCCAAGCTAATCATAATCTGAACCAAAATAGTAGTTAGTACCATTCTTGCTGAGATGGGAATTCATTAATACAATTAATAGACTTTGCTGCCTACTAACCTTACCCTAAAATTATAAACTCCTTTAAATGCTTTCCTTAATCCATGAATGCATGACACAATCTGACTTTAAAGGCATTCTAGTGAAAGAAAAGTATTGCTCACTAGGTTGTATCTTGTAAACAAGTGACTCTAAGAAATTGATGTGTTGTATATTGTATGACTTTAAACATCAGTACCATTAGGAAATAAGGTAGAACCCAAATGGAGGAGAAAACAGAGTTAAGGGATAGAAAAATAATAGAATCAGCAGTGTCAGAGAAAGAGGGAATATACATTCTGTGTAGCTTCCTTAATATTTGACATAGATTTTTATCATTTTCTGACACTTAAGCAGCTTCTAGCCACCTCACATTATTGACAATGAAACTCTTGATAGAGAGTTTATATAATAAATGCAATTCATTTAATCACTGACTATGCTAATACCAAAACAAATCCACCTCACAACTCTGAATCACAAACTCACTGGGACGTCTCAATGTATCTCTGCCACAAATTCACACAGAAAAGATGGACTTTGCAAAGTGCCTTGAATATTAATAAACAAGCCCTGAATTATACAAAGCTAGAGCAATTGGAAACAAACATAATCCTTAACTGACATAAATCTGTTCAGCCTTAGAAGTTTATTCTCACCAAATGAGAATTTTACTCCCTGAACATGGTTTGTGATCTAACATTTCATCTGTTGCATAAAAAGAGAGCATCTTGCATTCCTGATGCTAGGATCTACCCGTGTATAATTTCCTGATATAATTCCAGTCTTCAAATACTTATAGGTAGGTCCAAATAATCTCATTTTATCTGAAGACATTGTGGAACCCTTGTCTGGCAATTGCCAAAACCCTTGTCTGTCAATTGCCAACTTGTTCTCATCTTAAATGACACTGAGGAAGTTAAATAGAAGGAATGGGATTCACCAGTTTGATGTGCTGGGTCTGGTGTGCTGCTACAGTGCGCTTCAGGGGAGAGTTTGACGTAGAAGAAAAGAGAGGGAGAACTGCAGCTGCATAGGTCTTTTAAGGTACCAAAGAATAGCAAACGGAAATGTACTTAAGATGTTCCTACCCCATCCTCATAAGGTGTAAAAATCATTAAATGGCAGCATAATTCAGGATTCTGTTATCAAAGCATTCTACACTTTCATGTTGCTTCTGTGAACAAAAATGTTCATTACTTCCAAAATGACAATGGTGCTTTAGACATAGCTTTGACCAAAGTATGCACAGAGTGAAGGAAACCGCATCCCTCACTACACACTGAATTTCACATTGCATAGTTGTTTCCTGATGGTTTCTATCTTCCTTCTTACAATCAGCATAGCGTCATAAAGTTGTTTTTAGAGGTGGTAGTTTGTGAGGGGGATTCATCCTAGTCTTAGAAGAATTTATCTGTATTTAAAAACAAATATCTTAGTCATAGTATATAGTTTAATGGTGATATTCTTGCAGCCATTCTTTTTTCCTTGGTTGTTCATTTTTTTTTTTTTTGCGTTAGAATGACAGCCCTGTCTGAGATGTAAATTAGATGCAAAGGAAGTAAAGCATAATTTCTGAATTCCTGACTGGCTAGAAGAGTGATAATGCAGTAGGTAAAGAAGTTTTGAGGGCTGTGACATTGAGAGTCTTCTGGGGGCTTCTGTCAGTACTTCGCAGTGTTAGCTGGTGAGAATGCAAATCTGATTGTCTTAGCCTTTGGTCCTGAGTCTGGAGAGAACCAGGTGGTACAGGAGAATAAAACCAGCCAGTTTCTCTGTGATTGAGTCATGATAGGATTAAATAATCTTTGATCCTCCTTCTCTGTGTAGGGTTTTATATTACATTCATCCTTATTCAATCTGAGTATGTAGAGGACATGTACTCACATAGAAAATAGACTCTGATCATGGCTGGCAAAAGTGTCTGATGAGAACACGTGTGCTACTAAAATGCAAGATATAATTAAAACAAATCCATCCTCACTGAAGTCGTATAAGCACAACATAAAAGCTGGTGATGTAAACATTAGCTTTTTTTCTAATTTTACATTGTTCATTGATCACCACAGGCTCACTGTAGCAGTGCCAGGGGTAAGGGCCAGGATACAGGAAGATGGGATGTGCACAAAAACATTGCAAAAGCCTTCCCCTGCCCTGTCCCCCCTCCCCCCACTGCGCCCATCTTTGCACAGTGAGACTTCAAGGCTGGGCTTTGTATTGTTTTTTGGCAGGTAAGAAGATATTTTGTCTGTGGAGCATAAAAGTGTTCAGTTTTCCAGTTACCATAAAATTGCCAAATTCAAGAAATTCTCTGCTTATTTTCATGTGCAAGACAAGTGTTTTGGACATTTCTGCCAGGGGTCACAAAGTCCCGTGGAACACACTATGGCAACAAGATCCTCTGCCTCAAGGCACTTAGCGTTCATAGTAACAAATACTGGCGTAAGTCCCCTGAAGATACTTTAGAGCTTCCTCCTTTTTAGGCCCTATACAAGGACAGGAAGGCAGACTAAGAAAGCACTGCTTATCTTTCCTCTCTCACACGAATGGATGACATGTCTAATGTGAGCAGCAAAGGCAATGCTAAAATTAGCACAATTAATCAGTCATTCAATCAGTGCTGAAGGAGAGAAGGCAATTCAGAGGAAAAGGGAGAAAACAGAATGTGAGGGCACCTGGGATGAGGACACAGGTTCATTGAATGATTGTGTTTAAGGACAGTATGTGCAGTGGAAATGCACCCCACTACATGGGGGGCAGTATCTGACATTTTCCTGATCACCAGTTCGCCATGTAAGGAAGCTGCAGCTGTTACTGGGTTTTGTGTAGCCCCTTCAGCTTTCCTGCTTTATTATTTATCATTAACATTTTGTATTATTACAAAGTGAGTTGGTCAGCAAATAAACCTTATGGCAGCCTTCTTTTTGTTTTTAATTTATTTTTTATTTTCTGTGGTGTACTTTTCCCTGATTAATCTGATATTACTGCTGGATTCACTTTGAATCACTTTGCTGCTGTTACAGGGCAGCTTGGAGCCCACAGGTAAAAATCTATTGTGGAAATTAAAAGTTACATTTCCAAAGTACTATCCCATCTCTTTTGGATTGAGTGGAGGTTTTGTAGATTTTTTTTTTTTTTTTGTTGGGTTTTTGTTGTTGTTTTGCTTAAATTTAAAAGTAATTGGTTTGGTTTAAAATATTAGTTGTTTATATCACTTCGGTGCTTTCAGTTTGTGTGGTTTCCCCTTGAGATCTGACAGTGCAGTTTTCTAGATGGTAATTTTTTTATTTGAATTCCTTTGTACTTAGGATATGCTAAGGGTGCTTTCTCTATATAGGAAAGGAACACTATAGCATGACAAATGAGACTGCCATTTGCCACCAATGCTTGGATGACTTCCAGTATCACTTACTTCTCTGAACAGGATTGTTCTAGACCCTGAATCCCAAAACTGAAGTGCTCAGGTAACACTTTCTTTCACGATACTGAAATAATAGCTTATTTACAAATTTAAAATCTGAATCAGGCAGTAGTATTGTACATGTGGATAAATGTCCCTTGCATTTTTTTTTTTGGCAGGAGCCTAAATTCTGCTGAGGTCATTGATTTGTAGTGGCAGTTTCCCTTATTACGGCTACACAGCATGTTAATATGCCTGCCCGTGTAATGTCTTTCACGTCTGAAGTTTTGTCCCCTTTTAACTCTTAAGCACATTATGTAAAAGAAGTCTCTATTTAAAAGAAGCAGGGGGATGATATTCCAGGAGGTCACACAGTTTTTGAACAGGCAGAGCATTACGCCTCCATCTAACTGTCTTGTGATGGAATTGCTTGGTCAAGCTTGAAGGATCACTGAAGTCAGTGGACTGGATGAACAACATCACCTGGAGATGTGGCTGAATGGAATGTTTTACAATGCTCTTCTCTCCTGCAAATATGAGAATGTAGCATGTGGGTGTAGCTGAGCAGAAATACTCTCTTCATTTCTACATTGACTCCATTTTGTTTGTTTGGCTTCCTGAGCTAACTCATCGATTACCTTTGAAACCTAAGTTCTCTCTGCTTTTAAGCCAGACAGCACATGCTGATGGTATTCCTCTTGCACAAGTCAGAATGTTAAGTGGGGAGATGAACTTTTTATGCTCATACTCCCTCTCCCATCCACCCCTACCCGTTTCAGCCAGGCACTCCTACTGGAGTGGATAAAATAGTCATAAATATTCCAACACATGGCTGAGAACAGAAATGTTAGAAGCTCTATGTATCTAGGCAATCATTCAATTTATGAAGCTAGTTCCCAGTTTCTACATTCTCATTTTCCTCCCTCAGCCGCTTGGAGACTGGATGACCTACGTCATGAATGTATTACACGCTGGTGGTCTTTTTGGTAAGCATTAACCTTAGTCTTTTCTTGTAGCAAGACATCTTCTATGCAATACTTCGTTATGTGAAGTCAGCTTAGAGCTCTTCTGCAGAGACCACTCTATTAATTTATCTTTATTTTACAAACTAGATGTTATTTTTATAAACAACATAGAGCAAGCTTTTGTAATTCTTGTTGTGTATTTTGGAGCATAGCTCTCTGGCCATGTGAGTGGATTTCCTAGATAATTCTATATTTATGTAATCAGAGTTTGGGAATGCCAAAAAGCTGTGTCAACATATATAAAGGAAGAATGTTGGCTTATTTAAATTTCACTGGAATCTTAGTCGTAGCTACAGGCAGAGGAAGCCTCTTAGATATAATCTGAAATTGCTTATGACCTTGTTGTGGCAAAAGGGGGAAGACAAAGGAAAAAAAAAATTGTTTTTACTAGTTTCCAAGAACAGCCTGGTGTCTACTAAATTAATAATGTAATTTCCAAACACCCATAAAATTAAAAAAAAAAAAAGAACAATGAGACAATGATTTTTGTAGATATTTTATAGTGTGTCAGTGTCACCTTCAGTCACAGATTGCGCGAAAAATACCAGATGCCCAGCAAGTAAATAATGTAGCTCAGGCTGTGATTGTTAATTACAATCAGTACTGAAGAATTTGGTGGAGATGATGATCTCTTCAACCCATGAAGAGAAAAAAAATAAATCAAAAGGATTAGACAAAGACTGTTCAGATAAGGAGAGTAAAAGAAAACATCTGAAAACTTTCATCTGTGAAAAATCACTGCAATGAACTTTTTATTATAAAGTACTGAGGGGCAAGTGTTAAGGGGTAATTTCCTGAGGGATTGTTCCTGAACTCTAAATTCTTTATACAGAAGATTGTGCTAAAAAATAATAATTAATAACTACCATTTAAATCTTCTAGGCATTGCATGAACAAGATTTAGCTGCATAACCCTGTGGCTAAATCCCATGCAATGTTGAAAATGCAGATGATAATATCTCTGTCAAGAAACTCAGTGCCATGGCAGAAATATTGGAGCCAGTTGCTGTGGGAAAATGGTAGTGATCTAATGGCTGTCAGCTGCTATGAGATATCACTCTCATTTTTGTGTCCTTGCATTACTCTCAGGTTTTAGCTACTGCGCAATGTGGCTTATACTTTTTGTTTACAGAGTAGCATTTGATTAGGCAGGAAAAGGAAAGTACACTTGTAAAGAAATGATGGACCTTGGCTTGGGTAAATCCTTAATTATAGGCTAGAGTAATCACATTAAGAATGATTGTTTCATCATGTGACGACCTGAAAGATTGATGCCTACAATTCTGTAACATGGAGCTGAGGACTTTGGATTTTTGGATTTTTTGGATTTTTTTTTTTCCTTCTAAAGTGGTTGTTTTGGTTTGTTTTCTTATATTCTAGGACAAACATGCGATTCAATATCATGATTAGAATGTCTATAATTAATGTTCCTGACATGTTACTGGCTATCATCTGTATAACTACTGTAGTAGAATAATGTAACGCTGCTTTTGTTTGTCAAAAGGCCTTATTCTGTTAGCAAAAGATAAAGCTATTATTTCATGTTGCTGGAACTTCACTATCCCCGTGTACGCAGGAGGAAGGTGGTAGTGTGTCCAGGCAGAAAACCTACAGATACGGACTTGTTCTCACAAGAATGTCTTTGGATATTTCGCTTTGTTGTTTGAATTAACGTGGAGGAGGAGTGATTGCAACTTGCTACCATTCATGCAGACATTTTTCCTGGCATGAGTGCATACTTGGCTAGCACCACTCATTTGGATCATTTGGAAAGCACGTGCTTTGTGTAAGGATCTGGAATGGTTAATCTGAACATTGTTACACATTCTAGGAGCTGCTGAACTTCAACATGATATGAATACATATTTCAGAGGTGGCTAAGGCAGCAGAGGTGCAGGTCTAGAACAGCCTAGAAACTTTCTATTGCCTGGTGGAGATCTGTCATGCAACAAAGATTAAAATAGGAATGTCACTTCCAAGAGGAGGAGATTGTGTTTTAAACGTCTTTAATATGTACATATTAGAGTTAGTAAAAACAGAATATTTGTGAGAATGATGGCTGTTTTTTCTGAACATATCATCTAATTTTGGTATCACAGGCTACACCAGGATATAAGGAGCAAAGGAGAATTACTCTTGCCAACAACTGGCCATCCTTTTACAAGCAGAACTTCCATCTGTATATTCTCTACAGCTAAGTTACAGACCTAGGTACCACTGTGTGCAAAGATCGGCAAGCTGGAAGAGATAATACTTAAATTTGGGGCTGCAGCTTTTTTAAAGGAAAAAAACTTTAGGTTTATTGAGCTTGATGGATTCAGATCTTCATCCCAGCAGCGAAGTTACAGTAAATAGTGTGCACTGTTATAAGATAGGAACAGTCCTCTGCTTTATTCTTTTGAAACTGTAGTATTACACCACCAAATTGCTGGAAAAGGTTGTACTGCTTAAATAATAGTGCAGAGTTAATGGATATACAGGCTGAACTTTGGGTCCAGAGGATCTTAAAATCCCTCTAAAATGTCAGCTTAAGATTAGTGTCTGACTGCTAATTGGTTATTTAGTATTGAAGTATAACCTTGATTATAGATTTCAGTATTTATAATGACATAAATGCGAGAGAAATAATAGTGGCGCTAGTAATGGGGAATAGACCAGATAACTCACTAAGGGTAAATACCTTATCTTGGTGTAGCAGTTAAAATGAGAACAAATTTCCTTACTACACTTCTGAAACCCTTCCTTCCTCTTTGAAACAATTATTAGCAAGATTAGCAACAATTATTTTGTTTCTTGTTGTTATTATACTTCTAGATGTGTATTACTCTGTCTCTTATTTGACATAATATAACTTTTTTTATTAAGGAAATACATAGTAAAGATTATTTTTGCATAGTCTTTAAGTATGCTAATCTGTTTGACCTTAGTCTATTCTTCTGCCTGCTTCCTCACTTCACTTGTAGTATGTTTGAGCTTGGAGTGGTAGAGGTGCCTAATTTGAACTGAATTTAGTTGCAGTGCACTGCAATGACTTGAGTCTGTGTGTTGCTGTGATTAGTGTGCATGGACAGGTGAGAGAGAATATATTAAGAAATTACTGCATATGCAGTGTTTGCGTGGTTCCTTAGCTGCCTTCAAAAAAGCTGCTCATCCCATGAAGACTGACTGGCTTCATAGCTGTGTGTCCTTCTCTGCTTGGGACGCTGATAACTTTTTTTTTAATTTTTTTTTTTTTTTTTTTTTTTTTTTTTTCGCTTCGCTGCTGGTAATCAGCCAGAATTGGTTCACTTGCCATTGTGTGCTCTTGGAGCTGCCACACAGCTAACATGGCTTCATAAATTGTACTTTGTGCTTAACAGCCACCCTGGTGTCTGCTGAGATTCTGGAAGGTTTTGAAATGAAAGACTGAAGGGGAGATGTTCTAGAGGCTGTTACAAAAGTGATGCTTGAGTAGAGCACAGTACTAATGGGGCTGAGATTCTTGTACAAGAAAGCAAACCTGTATCTCTAGCAGTCAAAGCACTGAGGTAGCTGGTGACACTCCATCCTCTCCCTCACCTGCTTCTACCAGAGGGCAGCTCCATGCTGCCTTTTATACAAAGCAGATTGCAGAGTACCAGAAGTTGGACGAAACTTCAAAGCTTTGACCATCACAGTGGAAAGCATTTTCCTGAGCAGACATCCATTTGCTTCTTAAAGGGAACATGCGGTCTGCAAAGTTGCATTTGTTCTTTTTTCCAGAGTTCTGGTCTGCAGACATGTTCTCTAATGAAGTACCATGCAGTATGATGATAGGTGCTGACACAGCAAGAGAAGAGAAAGTTCAGATTGAAGTCATCAAGTGAAAGAAAGCAATTTAATAGAAAATCTTTAATGGTGCTTTTTAATTCATTAGAAGGAAAACACTGTGTCAGCACTTTTAAAATTGTGTTTTTGAAAGGATGGCAGGAAACAGTCTAGTCTGATTTCTGCAGGTTCTTTCAAAGTAAACTGTGGATGACTTTGAGCAAATAAATATATCTATTGTCTAAATATTGCAAAAATATGGGGTTTAAATTTTGCAATAAATTTCTCATCTCATGCAGTGTTTTGAATGCTGATAAGAAAGCACGCTAAAGCAAAAGTAACATGATCGGTTATGACTTAAAACTTTGAAGACCTGAGAGTCTAACTAAAATACTCCTCATGGAGTTTTGTGCTAAGATATTGTCTGTCCTTTTGGTACCTCATTCTGTCTGCTTCCTTTAGACTCTTATAGAACATCTGCTGAATCAAAGAAATCCTGTATTTATTATTATTTTTTAAAATACATAATTATGTATACAATGAAAATGATTCAGTCTGTTAATCTCAAGAAAGTTCTATCAGGTCTTCTGTTTGACACTTTCTCATATTTGGTTTCAGAGAATATGTGTGGGAAGGGGTTCAGCTAAGCTTCTGCTCTGGTAAGGTGCTGCTCCAGAAAGGAGAATCTTTGTTTTAGAGACCTTATGACTTCACAGGCACTGCAGGGTTTAGCTTCCATTGCTATGCTTGAGAGCCAGGTTGTATTTGGAGCCAAGCAAATGCTGTAGAGCCATGAGGATTACTATTCAGTCTGGGCACAACTGAAAGACAGAAGTTATTGCTTGTGTCAGCCATACCATATCTGCCTCTTCTTGCCACCTTCACCAGCTTTATCAGCCTAAGAAAATGAGAAAAATATTACCCTATTGCTCAACCATAGCAAGTTGAGGCTTTCTGAAAATTCAGAGGTCATAGTTTTCCATTGCTAGATGGGTACCTAGTTCTCATTTATGCCTCTGAAAACCTCCTAAAAAGACCTTAGAGTGTTTTTAGTTAGACTGTTCCAATATGTTACTTCTGTTTAAAGCAGAAGATCCAGGTAATAAGGGCTGTAAATCTATGCGGAGATGCATGATGGTAATTTCAACATACTCACTGGTGGTTTGAAATTGCTTCTGTCTTTACCTATGTACTAAGCCCCATCGCTTTCAAAAAAATTGGATTTGCAGATTCCCAATTTGTAGTAACTAAAAGAACCAGTTTATGTGAAGTAAAATAGCAAGCAGGAAGTTAATTGGTAATCACTTACTGAATATTATTAATTGTCAGTTGTTTTGGCACAAAGTTTGTTAGTGCCTAAAAGACTAAAGAAATATTATTTACCCTTTTGAATCATAGATTCTTTTGAAAAGTTGAACTAAAAATCAGACTATGGATTTGCAAAAAAACTTCAGTTATTCAGAAAATCCTGGTATTGCTAACATTAAAAGTGCAAAAATACTCAAGACGTATTGTTAAAAGCTTATCTCTAATGGAATGGTACATGTGATTGAGATCTGTATTACAGAGATTTTTTTTTAAGCATATATCTTGTGTAGACAAGTATCCCAATAAAATGTATTATGTCAGTATGGCAAACAGTAGAAAGTTTCTCTACTTGCAGAGTAGTGATTTCTGTTCTAAATGGCTAAGACCATTTCCATTGTGTTCAGTGTATTTTTACTTTTGAATTTCATTATCCTGCATCAAGAATGCCTGAAATTGTAGAGATAAAGGCATTAAAATAAATGTTATTAAAGCACTTTCTGAGCTTCTGGTCAACCGATTTACACAAAACAACTAGGGGGTATACTGAAACAGTAATTGACCCCGTTGCCATCTTCTGGTTGTTCAAGGTGGAGTAATCTCAAGGGGACTTGTTCATCTCTGTACCATAGTGCTAGATGACTGCAGAGTAATTACAAGGAATTCAGGTTTAGACTTATAAAGATTTGTCACTAGCCAGTGGATATCATTGGGCTCAATAAAATCAACAAGCTTATAATTAGTCTGAACTAACAGTAACCTAATTTAAAAATGCAAATAATAAAAATATCTACTATAATTTAAAAGAAGTTTTAAAATATTACAGATTCCAGTCACAGAAGAGACTGCTGATCTTGCAAAGCTTGATGCCAATTATGTGCTTCGCTGAATTAAAATGAACTCATATTATTAATAAAGACTCAGATGATCTAGTCTGCTAGTCCAGCCTTTTACCATCTCACACTTTCATTAGAAATGAACTTTTCAATTAAGAACTGTCTTCCAAAACTTAGTACTGAGTTCCAAAATTAAGTTTTCCAGACTGTGATTCAGTCACATCAAGTTAAGTAATACAGAACAATCCTGTGAAATTTGACACTGTGACATGTCATTCTCTCATGTTGCTGCATGGGTCCTTTCACATTAAGCGATCATCTTGTTCAGGGCATTGACAGTGAAAACTAGATCCAACTGAGTGGTGAATTTTAGAAGAATAAGGCTCAGAAATAAGCCAGATGTATACAAAGCATAACACCTATCAAAGGCAATATTGAAATCTGAAAATTGAAATGCAGCCGTCAGAGCTCTTCTGGTGAGTGCCAGAAGCAATGGATAGAATGAAAAATATTAAAGAAAGCTTTGCGGTATTTTTTTTTTTTTATAGCTAAAGAACATTTTCTCACTGCAGCCTTTTATTCTGATAATTCTTAAGGAAATCAACATAGATTAACTTGCGAACATTTGACACGTGAGACATTTTTGGACTTAGAGGGATGCTTGTGTTGTGATTATCAAGACCAGGAATCAGGAGATGAGGGCTCCGTGGCTAATTTTATACTGGAGTTTTTGTTCAGTGTTGAACAAAATCTTTGGAGACTTAGATATTCAGGCTACATGCTATGCTCCTCATTACTTTTAATGTTTATTTTTTTATCAGAGTGCTTTCATATTACATACCCAAGTTGGTGGGGTTTGGCTTAAGTGGGTTGGATGCTATTGATCTGGAGTTGTTTCAGTTGTAACCAATCTGTAGAAAGAATAAAAATTAAAAAAAAGCTGGCTAACTAGTTATCACGTATCTGCTGTGATGCTTAAGGAATTGTAAAAATAGAATGGAAATGCTGAAGTGTTCTGAAAATAAATTCTCTGTATAGGCTGGCTCTGCAGAAGCAGTTGCATTTGCTCTCCCGAAGCAAGTCAACATAGTATTTGGGCTACGCAAATTTACTGCAAAACGAATGGTGAACTATAAAAGGGGGGGAAGGTTCATTTGTTCCTGGAGGTGTCTTTGAGCTGAGTTGGCTTCAACTATGCTCATGGAAGTAAAACTTTTTATTGAAGACTTTTTTTTTTTTTTTTTTTT
>WHYT01016750.1:10725-28635 GCA_009806455.1 Tetrax tetrax | reverse complement strand
ATTGTTGTTAAAAAAAAAAAAGTTTAAAAACCTGTTATGTCAGAAAAAGTAGAAGTAAAGACTTCAGAAAATACTCAAATAACTATTTCCTTTGAAGGTAAGACAAAAATGCAAATACAATGAGTGTTGGCATGTTTTCAATTTTTACAAAATATTCTTTGGACTTAGCCTTTGTTACCTATTAATTAAAATTTTATCTTGGGGAGCATTTGGTTTCAGAAATCTTGAGAAAATAGGACTTTTGGGGGGCAGGTGGAGACAGACTATTGTGGGTATTAGAGCGGGGGTGCTAGGTTCAGAGGAATCCTGAGGCTGTGGGGAGTGAGGTCTAAAGATCACAATCTGGAAGCCGCTTCGTTCATCAGAGTTCTCAGTGAGATGTAAAATTCCAAAATAATTTTTCTTCATAGGAGGACCAAGACAAAGAATGAGACTTGATTTTCTCCCTCTTCACTAAATATTGATCAAGATCAAGACTGTAAACAATTCTCCTTACAAAAAGTGTCCTGAATGGCCAAATCTCTCACTGAGTGCTTAGGAGAAGAGTCTTCTAAAACATCTCAGAATAAACAGTGCAGCGGATTGCTTTGGATTTGTTTTGGAGACTGGAGGAGAACCTCTAGTAACTTCCAGTTGTGGTGATGAAAATGTCTGATAAATTATGACACCATTTGTAATATGTTTGGGAGTGGAAATTGGCCCTAATTTTTCTTGATGTGCACAGAATATTTAAAACATAGTTGGTTGGTTTGAATATTTTATTTAATGCTTTTGTGAACCAGATATTCCTTCTCCCACCCCTCCTTTTGCAGGTGTAATTAAATTCTCATCCTCTAATACACCTGCATGGTTTACTGAACCGTTGCCTTCTCTATGCCTTACAACTCAATATTTTGGTCCTGGAAATATCTCCAGCTGCTGTAGCAACAATATTTGTCTTAAACTCTGTGCTAGTGATACTAACAGCTTTTGGCAGATAGTAGGGTCTCGTGGAAAGTTGTGTGATGCATAACAGGCCTGGTATTATCTTTCCTTCATGTCTTGTGTTTCATACATAGAACATGGAGGAAAGAGCATGTTTTTAGAGAGAGGAATTATTTGTCATTTAAAATTACAAGTGCAGCCATGAAGTTGTTTTTATAAGTGGCTACCACTACTGCTGTCTGCATATCAAATTCCACCTAGCACTTGATGTTCACTTCACTTCATTGCAAATACTGAAGAACTTGACAAAGGATGACAAAAGAGGAAAAGATAATAGAAGACCAAGTGAGTGACAGTTTTTCTGAGAATCGTGCTCCAATAAAGCGCTCTGATGAAGTTCTTCCCTGAACTGTTTTCTTTTTCTGTACATGGAGAGGCTAAACAATTGATAGCTAAGTGCCAGTCACCACAGCTCAGAAGTAGCACTGAAGAATTTACTAGGGCTCAGAGCAGCCTTGCTCCCAGGTATCTCCTAATCAGTTCTTCTTCTTCAACAGCACATTGTCTCCTCTTCTGGATTCTACTCTACTCTTTCTGCTTGGCAGTCTACTTGCTTCTGAGTAGACTTAGTTCCATTTGCTCTCCACCTTCTTTCTTCTGGCCCAAATGGAGTCATTTCTCAGACTCCTCTTCCCAGTCAGTTCCCCTGAAGTTCCCTTCATATTCAAGTTTGAGAGCTGCCTCTTCTGTATTGCTGGGACTTAGCAATGAGAGTATAGAAACAGGAGAAAAGACCTCTGGCCTTAGTTCAGACTGTTAGACTCAGATCTGGCACTAAGATGCACTTGCAGAGAAAGACCTTCTTAGGCCCCTGGAACATGTCCAGTACAGCCTGAAAGGCTGAGAAATACAGCAGCTGAAGTCCAGGAAGTACTGGCTGTGCACAAACCACAAGCCTTGCAAGTTGGACATTTTTGAGTGGCTTTTCATTGAGAGCGCAAAAGGCACAAGATCTCTGCCAACTTCCAAGTCCTTGTTCTAAAGCATGGGATTCCTTAAAGAAAGTTCTTCAGAATCTTTTAACATTCTAAAAGAATGCTGTTTCCGCTAGCCTCTTTTTCAGGGGTGCCTGCTGTATTTTGACTGAATTTTTCCAGGAATATTCAGGCCAAGGCAGATAACACAGATGATCAGAGCTTTTTCACTGGTCTAAGTGATTGAAAACAGGGTCTTTATTTGGGGCATTTCTTCAATCTTAATTGAATAATATTCTGTCAGGGAAGGCTTTTTTTTTTCTGTCATTCTATGTATATTTCTTAATTCTTCTACTTTTAATACCTGTTCCTTAAATCTTGTTATTCTATCCATTTTCATCATTATTGTTTAAGTACTTCAGCAGGTAAGCAGTGACGTGAGGACATTTGATATTTGTGGTGAAGTCTAACCACTCTGTAAGCGTGTAACTTCCGTTCTTGCTAATGTTTCATATTATTCTTATGTAAAATAACTAAAAATCCAAGTATAAGTGAACATGTCTTTTGAATAAATTTAATAAATGAGAAGAATAACATTTTGCTTTCTTTGCATGGGAAGTGGAGTGAACAAAGTTGTAAACAACTTCATCTTTCCTAGCATCAGGTAAGCCAAGTGAGAAATAAGGTGTACTGAACCACTTCTTCCCCTTTTGATTTTTCACAGATTTTAGGTCTAAGCTGTAGTTGTCAAATTCACATCCTCCAAAGACATTAAATCAACCTCAAAGCATTTGTAAGAACTCTGTAACTGTAGACACCAGATCAGTCTCTCCTAACCAAGAATGTGGATCTAAGAACTTACATTCGAAGGTGTTTTTAAAAAGTTATGGCTGATCTGAATCATAGTTCTCAGTGTGACACAAATTATTGCATTCCTCACATGGTTCCATTTGAAACTCATCAGAGGAAACTTAGTTATCAGAGTCCTTTTGAATAAAAATTATTATTATGTGGGAAGAACTCAACTTGATCTTAGATTGCTAATCTTTGTAGAAAACTTGTTCCTGTTTACAGAATAGACAAAATTGATGTGGAACTTTGATATTTAACTGTCTCTTTCAACACAGAATTTTCCTGTAGTCTATTTTTTATTAGAAGCTGAATGATTGCCAGTATTTTTCAGTTATTTCAGACAATGCAAAAGCTTATATTGGAGATATTTTTTTAATCTGAATTTTACGTTTGCTTATAGCACCTTGCTTTGGAATTGCCATTTTCATGCTTAGCAAGCTAGTTTTTCTAAAACTACATTAGAAATATTGTAATTTTAGAAATAGAAATAATGTAATTTTAATCCTCTAAATGTACAGGGAGCCATGGAATCTTTATTATGCATTGAATTTTTTTTTTTTTGAGAGGTCCTGGATATCTGTTAAGCATTTAGAACACACTGTGCAATATTGTTCATTGTTTCTGAAATGTTGAGAACACTTGAATTCACTCCTAGATACTGTTGCAATGAAAATATGCATGTATATATGTACTAGTATACATGAATAGAGCTCACCTTTATGAATGGAGTCCTTTGTTTTAAACCTAGTTGTATCCAATGATGTATTTACCTGAGGTGTTCTGTAGGCTGACCTGGACTCTGCTGAAATCACCTTAACGTGGACAATAAAGTTCAGTGTAAGTGACTGAGCATTTTGTCAACCTGTTATCTGGCAAGTTGTTGAACTGTAGAAGAGAATTTATGGATTTTGTAATAGTTCAGTAGTCTTGTAGCAATAAAGAAGTAGTTTCGCTGACTTCATTCCCTTCTTAGAACACAGGCACGACTATTATAAGCCATTAAGTATTTAATCTACAGCTGTGCTATTTTTTAATCTTTATATTCATACATGCAATTATTTTAAATTGAACCATCTCTGGGAAAAAAAAAGTATACACGTAGCTTATACTTCTTTCCTTCCTCCCCACTTCCCCTTTTTTTGGTGAAAAGAACATCATCATTCTACACTCATGGAAATGGTTTTGTCCTCTAATTTTTTTTTCTGACCCTGTAGAAGGCTAGCATGATTATTTCCACTGTGATAAACACCGTAGAGTACGGCAAGCTGGTGTGGCATGTGTTGTTCCATATATGGCTGTGCAAAATATTCAGCACTCATTCACCAATGTGAAATATGTGAAACACTTTTTGGGAAAGATGTTAAATGCAACGAGTCTCTAATTCCTACTTATGAGATTTTTATACTTTTTTTCTGTATAACCTTATTTGTCTTTCCATGGACTTGCAATAACAAGAAGGACTGAGTGAGTGCAAAGAATTTGGAGGCACAAAGGACTATAAAGTCCTTCTTTTTGAAAGTACAGATTGACGATCTGGTAATGGGGTATGGGCCTCTGTTCCTAGATACAGCCATGAGTGTAGGCAGGGCTGATAATGATTAGGATCAGTGATACTTCTTGTCCTCGTTTTGTGTAGAGCCATCTAACAAAGACCAGATCACCTGGCATTCACTTGAAGTTTAACTGAGAGGTCTAGGAATGACTGGATGTGGAGGCTGACTGACCTCCCCATAGGGCCCATATAGTTGAGCTTTTTGGTTGGGTTGCATATTGAAGGTGAGGCACACACCTTGTCTATTCTATACTTCCTAGGTGGCTAAATGAAATATCTTGTTCTCCAGACCTGATGATGACATTAATTAAAATAAAAGAATTTTCATTGTTTGACCAGTTATTAGTGAAATCTTGTTCCTCTGCTTTATTAGTTGTTACATTATGATGAACATTCCAGAAAAGGAGATCTGTATTATCCTGTGCATAGTGGGTTTTCCTGTTATCAAAGTGTACCCTAACACCATTTTAAATGGAACATAAGGACTGAAGAGGAAGCATTATCTAATAATTTTTTTCCAACATTATAGCATGGTTTTGTAAAAATCTGAAAGCATTTGGTGATATTTACTACATGTGAAAGAGGTTGGACCTGGGGAAGGATGTTAACAGAGGATGGAGAGCACATATGCATCGTAAACTGTGTCGTAATTTAATGTTTGTCATTTAGAGGAGTCCATCATGTAATTTAATGTCATGCAGACTGCAACAGTGAAAATGCTGCTGGCTTTTTCATTAAAGTGTTTGAGCTTTAATAGCAAGTGGCTATGTTGACAAGTTCTAAATCTCCTAGGAAACTATAGCATGATTCAGTAAAGTTTGTCACTCAGTGCAGTCTTGCTTATGGTCTGGTTTTTTTTTGTGTAGGAAAAACACTTGTCTGGGGTGACGGTGTGAATAAACCCCTTAAAAAAGGGCGTAGAACATTTTCTATAACTTATTTGCAATTACTTGTAATAAAAGCATTTATTACAGAATTTACTATATCAAAGGCAGTAAATGGAATTATCTGGGAAAAAGTTCATTATTCACAAAAACTATTTTTTGGAGAAGTTTATGGTCAACCTCTTTTTTTTTTTTTTTTTTTTTTTTTTTTTTTTTTTTTTCATAGCAATTACAGTAGAAATGAAGTTTGGATATAAAAATTCTAGGGCTGTCTGTTTTTTTCTATGTATAGCCTTTGACTGTTTAGTCCTAAAGTGACATATTCATTTCTACGTCTTAGTACCTGCCTGAAAGATACAATGCCATGTCAATTGATGATTTCCTGTAGCTAACAGTGTACAAAGGAGCGTGTAAATTTTGTAGCATTCCCCCTGCCTCTATAGGGAACTCCTGCTGCATACTTCATTTTTCATTCTTGACTCATAACTCTGAACTGCCAGACTGATTATTTAAATTCTTACTGCTAGTTGATGGGCAGAAGGAAGAAAGTTTATGTGTCCATATGAATTATTAAATAGCATACGAAGATGTCACCTCGTAACATTTTGTTCAAATGCCATGATATTCTAAACAGTTGCCTGAAAAACATGTTGAAAATGGATCCATTTGCAAATTTTGTAGACATCTATTAATGGTTATTGCTGATTGTCTTGGTTCTGGCTGGAATAGAGTTAATTTTCACCTAGGAGGGGAACTGAGCTGGGAGGGAAACTGGAGCTGGTGGCACCTGTGGGACACAGCTGGGATAGGTTACTAATTAGCCAACAGCTGGCATATTTTACCCAAATTGGCCAAAGGGCTGTTCCATCCCATGGGAGACCACGTTCAGTGTATCAGTGAGGAGGGTGCTGAGGGGAGGTCCCTGCTACTTGGAAGGGAGCTGGGCACCAGGATCTGCGTGAGCTATGGTACTGTAAATTATGTGCTTCAGTATTTTCTGTTACTGGGTTTTGTTTGTTTGTTTTCCATCTCTGTTTTCTTTCCTTCTGTTGTTCTTGTAAATGTGGGGTTTTTTTTGTTGTTGTTCTTGTTTTGTTTTGTTTTGTTTTTTAATCTCAACCCACAAGTTTTTGCATTCTTTTCTTTGTTGGTTCTCCTCACTGTCCCACTTGTGGGTGGTGGGAAGTGAGTGAGATACTGTGTAGTTTAGTCCTGAGCAGGGCTAAACAACAACACTGATAAATTACAATGAATAATTTACTTGATAAATTGCATCTTCTTCTTAGTGAAATATCTTCTAAGACCTGTAACTTTCTCAGATTAAGTTTATTTTATTTAAGTGGTGTTTGTGTGGTTTGAGCTGAGTACAGGTAATCCCTTGCTGCCGTTTCTGTTGAGATTGGATATTTGGAAGAGAAGTGTACATCTTGCCATGTAAGTTTGAACTCCTGTTTTGTGTAGGAGAAGACTGACCTTTTATGAGATTGCATGAGCACACAGGCAAGTTACTCTGAGATAACTTTCAGTTGGTTTGCTCTATGGGAAGCACCCTTGTGCATGTTCATACCCTAATATACTCATCAGGAAATACAAGATCAATTGCATTTTTTCACTGAAGGACCAGCAACCTCACCATCTTATGAGCTAAAAGCATGCAGAATTACCACGGAATAACTGATGAAACATAGCTTGCTCTGCAGTGAAGTATGCATGTGTCTGTCATCTCTCTGATAAACTTGTGTCAGTATATAGTACCATCAAGCAATTATGGAACAAATATGGGAGGGAAAAGTTTCTCCTTTATCAGATGTTATTTATAGAGCTAAGAGGTATTGGTTCTGAATTTATTTTTGTAATGCCTTGAAACATGAGGATGCACGCTTTTTATGTAGTTCTCAGTAGTAAACTTGTGTTTATTCTCATTATCTGTAGAAGTCTAACCTGTCTAGTTTCTGGTATGAATGCTTGAAGAAAGCAAATTAAAAATCAACTTTGTGTTCATTTATGTTGATGAAACTCATTTAATTGAATATTCATGTAAAGCAAATACAGGAAAGAAGTACATGTAGCCAAGGCAAATATATTTAACATTTAAAAACTTTTTTTTTTTTTTCTTTTTCCTTTTGCAGTATTTGTTGTCTCTTCTAGAAATCCCAACAGAACATATGAGTTATCAGAAAATGGATGAATGAATATCCTCTCAGGGCAGAGTTCAGCTGGGGAAAATTCCAAGATGTGAAGAAGAAGTATCAGTGAACATAAATGATACTGCTGTGTGGAGAAGAGAGTTGGGATTACTCAAGGCTCACATAAATACATACAGTAAGTACAGTTGGAAAGTTAAAGTGGCTCCTTTGGGCAGAAGATCTTTGAATAGTGTAGCTTTAAACAAAGTCATTTTCATGAATATTGAATCTGAATCTCAACACAAATGTGATCTGCATAAAATTCAGCCAGAAGATTCCCTAACAAGTTCAAAGTAAAGCTTATTGGAATTGTACATTAATGCAGAAATTTTCGGCATTTTTGTGGCTAACATCATTTTAGGAGCTACATGGAATTTAAATAAAATCATTGCCAAGGAATTGAACAGTGTGAATTGTGGAATACTTTGTTATTTGGCAACACTGAAAAGCAGGTGTGAAAAACATGGCTGAGTTAAGCTAAGACAGGCATTACACAATGTTTTGTTTTGTTTGTTTGTTTAATTTAAATAAAAAGAAACTAAAATTTTTTGGAGGGAGCAACTGAAAAATCAATTCAGGTCAGTTCTGTAAAGAAATACAAATGTGAGATATTTTGTTCGGAACAAGTAATACATTTAAGATGGAAAAATTCTATTTAGAAATGTTAGAAATTGATGTTCAGCATTGTCTTTGAATTTCCCTCTTTCTATTTTTTTGGGCTGATGCACACATTTTCAGTCAAGTCACTGTCCAGTGAGTGTTTTTTTTTTTTTTTTTCCAAACTGGTTAAAGTCTGAACCAGGATGAACTTCACAGCTAAACCCATAAATCTTTACGATATGAGCTCAATTTTCTGTAGCTAAAGACATTTGTGGTTTTGTTGATTGGCATATGAGGGGGCAGATGTATTGCTGATAAGTTGTACAAAAACTATTACTTTTCTAGAGCTGTTATTCATACTCACCAGTACAGATCTATGTTTTGGTTTGAAAAGCAATGGCCTATAAACTTGTACTCAGTCAATGATCTAAAACAACTTTGTTGTTTATGGTCTTTAAAACTTTTATTTATTTTAAAACTCCAGTAGGACAAAACATCTGTTTTCAGCCTCTTGAACACAGTGAACTCGGTTCTCTTTAACTGTTTTTCATCAGAGTTGTTGTGATCGCAAACCAGTGAGAGCTCAATGACATATGATAATATAGTGACGATAAGTCACCGAGAGTAGAAAGTGCCAAATTATTTGATTTCTTGCAGTATTTTATATCAGAACTGTCATTTGAAGGTCTAAGGGATATTTGTTTCCCATTAGATGCTCATGTCCCATTTGTTTCCTATGGGATACCTATTTGTATAATCTCTTTGCACCTGTTAAAAAGAGATTATGTATTTAGGTCCTGATTCATGCCAGAGAAAATCAGTAATTATTCTAAAGGTGTCATTGACGCTCTGCTAGCAAACTGGCTTGTGTGGGAAGAGTACCAAAACCCTGTTCTGATAGGCACGGTGGATCATCTGCTGCTTTTTGTTATTTAAGAACCTCAGGCTTTTTTATTACCTTTGTAACAGTCATATGTGTTTGAAAAACCTTTTTTGCCTCATGGTTAGCTATTATAATTAAAAGATAGAGATAACAATGCAGAATATATCTCCTGTGTATGCTGTCCTATGCAACTGGTTGAGATCCCTCTAGTGTACAAACATGGAGAGATGCTCTTGTAATGCAGTTTTACCTTAGGGTGCTCATTAGCATTTCCCAAAGCAGTTTGTGTCCTTTCTTGTGTGATAGGATGATAGGAGAGATATCGATCAACTGCCTTGTAGAGTTAAACTGTTGCAGCTTAATCCTGTAAACTTGTGCTTTCCCCGGGGATTGTGTGGTCTGCTGCTGGGAGTCAATCCTGTGCTATTTCTCTGCTCTTGACAGAGAAATCAACATCCTGATTTCTGCCAGTCTTCCAGCTGATTTTTTTCTAAGCTCTACTATAGAACAGTATGTAATTATGGAATCCTAAAGAGATTTTGTTGCTGTATTTTTTTTTCCTTGCTGCTGCAGCTTCCGTAGCATATGCAATCTTGCCCTTCACCTTTTGTGTTAGCTGTTCTGAGAAGGGCGAGAACCTTCCTACTAAGTGTGTTATCTGCACGGATGATCTATCTGTAGATTTCTGAGCAAAAGTAAAATGACAACATGACAGCTTCTCAGTTCCAGAGAAATTATCCCACATTACCTTGCCAGTGCTAATAGTTTACAATGTTCATGGTCTCCAATGGGCTGTTTGCCTTAAAGGGCTTTGACAGTTTTGCTGAACTTAACATGTACTCAGCCAAGATGATCTTTCTTCACTACATCACTTGCTGTTTGAATAGGTCACATTTTGATGAGATGTATTTGATTTGCTGACTGTGGAACTGCTGTATAAATCTTCCTTTATGCTTACATATTTCTGGGAAGATCAACTGTATTATTCTGAGAGCAAATACCTAATTATTTCCTGCTGAAAGCCATGTAAGAACACCTCTCTCTATTTCTCAAATCCTTTGGTGATATCTGCCATGGTAAGTTTAAGTCCAAAATGAATAATGCAATGGGGAGTGATTTCATTCCATGGTTTTGTTGAACTGGCTTTTGGTTTTGTGATTAAAAAAAAAATTGAAGGCAGAGTGCCAGAGGGGGATGGTTAGTGACTTTTAAAAAGTTATACTATCATGGCTGAGGAAGTCCAAGTGGAGAGACGGTCCAGGACACCAGCTTGATGTCCAAGTGGAGACCAGTGATAAATGGCTTTCCTCAGGGGCTGGTGTTGGAACTGGTGCTGAGCAACCTGATCTGGTTGAAGATGTCCCTGCTGCTTGCTGGGGTGTTGGACTAGATGACCTTTAAAGGTCCCTTCCAACCCTAATG
Organism: Tetrax tetrax; assembly: GCA_009806455.1. Lineage (NCBI taxonomy): Eukaryota > Metazoa > Chordata > Aves > Otidiformes > Otididae > Tetrax > Tetrax tetrax. The sequence continues at coordinate 18,358 of WHYT01016750.1, read as the reverse complement.
ATTCTATGATTCTATTAAGTAAAGATCCAGTCAATGCATTGGCTTGTTTGACTGTGTTATATCCAGATCTGGAGCTGAGCACTTGTTAATGTCATCTGTATCAGGCTAAGCTGTACTTCTCCACCTCTCAAACACAGACATTCTGGGAGATGGCCTCTGAAATGTATTCTTCTTTCAATGTTATGACTTCCAAATACACATTGGAGGAAATAATAATTAGAAGAAAAGACACTGCTCATGTGGTGGATGGAGCTTGCTTATGCTCTGCTGACTGGTGTTGTTGTGATAGTATTTGTAGGGATGCAAGGAGGAAATACTTTTGGTAAGTCTTGCGCTGCAGAATAATCTGGTGTTTTCTGCGGGATCTGGAAGTCTCTTATAGCTTTCTTCAGATAGGTGTTGGTTATGACAGTGCAGGGTAGCACAATTACTTGGTGAATCATCAGTATCATAATATCTCTTATTTTAACACCTGTGCACCTGTAATAGGATCCCTGTATAGAGTTCAAGGCTTATAGAAGTCTGTGCAAAGAGGAAAAAAAAACCAAAATGAAGAAAATACATTTAATAACAACTACTGTCAAGTAAAAGCTGTCTTATGGTAAATGTAAGGTTAAGAGGAGGCTGGCTCTTCACACACAGTAGCATTTGAATCCTCTCCTGGAGCTGCAGCAAAGTTATCTGAAGCTGTCATGACTACAGTGAGCTCCAGACTGGTTCACTTTGTTTGCTGTTCTGAAGATGGATGTCACCATACTGTTAACGTCTGTGATCAAAAATAATGGGTCATGAACATACTATACAAGAAAAGATAGTGAATATTTTAATGCTCAAGAAAAGATTAACGAACAAGGTAACGAAAAAGTTCTGTACAGAGAGGAATCTGTTTCCCTGAGTTGGTGTCTGAGTTCCATGCACAGCTCTTTAGCTGTGTCTTTGGCTGTCCTCCAACTGGCAAAGCTACTTGTGAATCATAGTTCTTTGTTTTTGAAATGCATATGAAGTCCATATACAAACTATTGCATATGCGAGCAGAGCAGGCAAGCATTTTAGGCCCCTCGTCTGAGCATCTGACAATGCCCATAAAGTATCTTATGAATATGATGGGAATTCTATTCCACCTCTTGTTTGGATCTATGCAGGGGAATTTTCTTAAATTGGGCCTTCAGCCATCAGTTCATGTTTGAAAAATGGTAACAGACATTCTGTTTATCACCTGTAATACCTGTCCATATGCCATGTGTTAGGTGTCAGGTGGAAGCATCCTTACTTCTCTGTATCATAGGAGGAAATATTGTGAATTTCAACCTGGCTGTATTCAGAACCTACTGAGTGCGTTCATTTGGCCAGAGGGCATCCTATTAAGCAGCATAAGGAATGACTCTTGCAATCACTAAAGACTTTTCTTGCTGTAATCCCTGCTGATCCTGGGAATCTGAGGTGGGAACTGAAACCAGATCTTTTTCTGGCTTTGCACGGTTCTGTGATGATGCTTCCAGGGCTGCTAATGTATTAGGGAAAAATTCTGCCAAGTTTTTCATGAAGTAACATTTTCTTTCATACGTATAAAAGCTGGTTTTAATGACAATTGTGAGATACTGTTGCAGAAAGGCAGGGTGGCAGAATCTTACTTTTTTTTTTTTCACAAGTGGCAGCTGAATAGTTTGAATTCCAGCTGCTTAGAAAGGAACTAGAAACATTTAAAGCTAGAAAAGAATCAGCAAGTTTTTGCGGATAAATAAAGCACCTGACTTCCCTTCCACTTTTTTCCATAACACCCCTGATGACTTGATATTTGCTGTACCAGGCAGATCATCCCTGTGAGCTCATGTGTGAATTATTTATCCGTATGTCCATGCACGTGTGTCAGCTGTGGTACATACCTAGTCTCGATTGTGTCGGGTTATATGCTCCCTCTTGTTGGGATGTTTTACTCCATATCAGTCTAGCACTTCTGTAGTCATCAGGAGTGCCTGTAACCTTGGTGAAAGGCCACTTAGCTGTTCCTTTAAATATAATTAATAAATAATACATCAAGTGCTGGCATCTTGCTTTGCCCTGTTGAATTATATGAGGAAAACTTTAAATGTAGCATTTGTTCCTTGATGACTCTGTTGGGTTTACTATCCATTTCAGTTTCCATAGTTGGCCTGCATCTGAGTGAATGGAGTATTTCCATTCTGAAAATAGTGATATTCATGTGTTTGTTTTCATTTCTTCTGTGTTTCTGCCACTGTTTACCACTATTTCATAACAAAGCTGTCCCCCAACTTGCTTTCTCATGTTTCAGATCATGCAAAGGCGGTGACATTCGACAGAGAGATAATACATTTGTTTATTTTTCAGTTCACTGAATGCATCTACCAACATCTCAAGGTGCTTAAATTTCAGTAAGTGAAAAACAGAGAATATCGAGCATATCAAGAATAGTGTTATAGCAATGGAGATGACAAAATCACTTGTACCATAGCTAATGGGATGCCCTTGGAAATATGCTGACAAAAGGGCTGTTTTAAATTCTGCACTAGCTGTGCTACTACAAGCCTTGCCAATGGCCTCCGTAAACTCTGCAGGCAAATGCTCAAAGTGCAAGGGCGAGCTATAGTTACCTACTGCAGTGACTTGCAGCTGCACCCATTGATTTCCTAGTGCACAAATGAGAGATGACATCAGATGAGTTTTGTGCTAGAGACTTGATTAAATTGGATGCTGCACCAGACAGAAAGGATTACAATGATGTTAGAGGCTCTAAGAAAACGTGTAGCACAAAAGACTAGGCTGTACCTGTGTCAGCTGAACCTGACACCATTGCTCTCTGAGAAAAACATTTGAAGGTAAAGACTCTAGTCTGATGTACTTTGTTTATATCAAGCTTATGGTTGTTTAAAATCTGTTTTTCGTGCTGCATATGTTTGAATAGAGCAATATGACTGACTTCTAATATTTCAGATATTACACTGATTTAGGTTCTTATCGCATATGCATGATACATCAAGTGCACATTCCTTTCTAGGTGCTCAAAATTAGCTACAGTATATGAATCTCAGTGTGTAATATGATAGCATTTTATTCATGTTGGATGTAATGATTGTATTATGTATTTCATGCCCAAAGAGAAATAACGTGACTTCAGGCAACAGAAATTAACAGTATGAAACATTATTTTTTGTGATGTTGTTGATATTTTAATTGCTAATCATTAATTTGTGTTCTTCAACTCCAGTGTTGGTGGAATTATAATTAGTCCAGTGTGTTTTGCTGAAATATAGAAAACAATCAGTCTGCCACTAATGATAGGGCACGTGGGACTCCAAAACTGAGTATCCAGTCAGTACTTCTGTTCCACAGTGCATATTTTTTTTTTTATACTGATATTTCTGGAGAAAACTGTACTTATCAGGAGAATAACTTAAACTAAAGAAAACTTAAAGAAATGGGAAAAAAAAATTCAAATAATCTCACATTTTATTTATTTCTGTTTAAATCCTGATTACATAATGATGTAATTACTGTGTTATGATACAGTGGAAGAAAACTTTAGGCGTACATGTTTCTGGAAATCTTAATAATGTCGTTATAGTTGACCCTAAGTGTGGCCTTCACTCTCTTGTACGTACGTTTGCCTAGTCAGTTAGAAGTAAAAAGCAGCTTTTATAATTTTTGCGTTGTCTGCAGTGGCAAGGCTTTGCCTGTGTGGGAAAGATGCTCCAGCAAACCAAGGTATGACTGTAAACTTCCAACACTGAGTTGATGTAAATCCAGGTATGGACGATCCTTATTTCATTTTCTCTCAGTTTAGCTGAAATCAACTGGAAATGTGTTTTAGTTAAACAAAAAGAGAAGCCCTTCCGAAGTGACTGATGAGAGTCCCGCCCAACTGTTTTGCATACTATAACTAGATTGGCTTTGAATGCGTTTAGGTCACACTGATACGTTCCACTTTCAAAGCATCTATAATGTGATCTGGCTCAGAATGAAGTCATTGAGATACTGCCTCTTACTACAAGAGAGAGGATCAAATCATTCTTTTAATGAGGTAGGGGGCAATTCTCATTTGGCATAAATCAGTGTTCAAATAATTTATCCTGGATAAGAATCCATCCCCTTCTGTTTAAAGAATAAACTTATTTCCTAGTTAACACTGATTCTGTAAAATTCCATTAACCTACTTTCTTCACTAAAAAAAAAAAATAAATATAAATTTGTATTCAGGTTTAGCACAGAAGCAAAGAAGTGTTTATTCAGAAATTATTTGGTATAATTCTAAAACCAGCTGTTGTTTCCACACTAGTCTCTATAATCAATGATGACATTCCTATTGCCAGCAGACAGCTGAATGTCAAGCTCTTAATGATTGAATTTTCAACAAGGTTCCATTTCAGCTCAGTTTCAGATGCAGTGGTACAGCAAAATTATGGAAGTTTTGTGATTGAATGAAGCACATATCTCATTATAGCTGTAATTGTGGATAAAATTTTGCATTGAATGTCAATTCACTTTGATCAGCAGTCTAACTGTGCTAACATTAATGTATGATGAATAACTTGCATGTGTATGAGGTAAGAAAAAGATGGTTTAAATTTTGGAATCTACTTTTATGACATAGTTTAACTGCAATGCTCTAAGGTGTGTTTATCATTAGCACCTGATTCTAAATCAGTTTGTGGTAACATATTCTAAATGGAGGCATGTGCTTGGATAGTGGAATATATCCAACTTCTAAACCTAAACTAAACCAAAGACAGGCTTATACATCTATCAGAGACATAATAAATAATAATAATATATCATGATGATTAAAAACATTGCCAGAATATTGTAAATTTTAGAAATAACAATTAGCATGGCTTTTCTCTCTTGCCAAGTAATGAAAGGTTTATAGCTGAAGAAAGATGCGATGAATGAATCCAGTGAATACCTTACAAATCCTTTGAAAGAAAGAAAGAGAAATCCTGCCACTTCAGTACCAGCTGTGTGATGAATTTGTGTAATACTGACAACCCAGAGAAACTCCCAGTAGGTATTTTGTTACAGACAAAGAATTTTACGTGGGAATTTGTTCTGAAGTGTCGAGAGTGGGGAATAAATAGCATTGGCTACCATGTGAACCAGTTGTTGAAAGTGGCCCACTGCTGGTGTTAATCCTTCCCAACTGCAAAGCAGATTGACACTGGGTACCTCTCAAAATGAAAATTGATGTTGGAACAAACCTTGACAACTGTATGACTGGTATTGCTAAGACAACACTCATTTCATTGATTCGTTATCATGCTGATTGCAGGTCCTACAGAACATCTACACAACCTAATCAGTCTTTCCTTCCTTGTCCAGTATGTTTGTTGTGCTGGTGTGAGATTACCCACCTCCCTGAGGGCTGAGCAGGGGCATTTTTTGGCAGAATGTGCTATTGCTTTTAATAAGATACGCTTGAAAGCATTGTGCCACACTGCACCAAACTGCACTCTCAAACAGTATAAATCATTTCACTTTCATTTCTTTGCATTTCATGCTTTACACTTTATCTTGGAAGCATTAAAGGCATCCAGGTTTTTGGCTTTCATGCCTGCCTGAAGGTGTAAGTACAACAATGCTGGTGCCAAAATGACTAAAGAATCAGAATGAGAAACTCCCTGAATGGAGAAAGGGTGGGAGGGAAGCAGGAAAATGAGCAAAGAAGATGAAAGAAGAGCACTGAGGAGAAAAACTATTTCTTAATTACACTACGAACTTTCTCTTGCAAGTCTTGGATCACACCCTAATTAAAGTAACTGGCATGTAGCAGTGTGATACAGATGGAATTCAGACATATTCTGTACCAGCCAAAGAAGGCTTAAATTTGCGTTTGCTAGCTAGCTTGTGAAAGAGCTGGGGACTTTTTCCCCCTTCTTTTCTTTCATTGTGTGCAGAAGGAAGAGTGAGATTACATGACTGGTAAGAAAGACAGGTCATGTGAGTGCAAATATCTATGTTACTCTTTAGGCTTAGCTGCCTGAGCAATTATGCTCACCTTGCATTCAAGAGGAGTTTGAGCTCCTGCAGGAATGTCCCTATGATAAATTCTCAGAATGGCTTAGAGTTTGTCTGTTTACTTGATTGGGGGAGATTTTGTCTAGTCTGGAAGCAGATAGGAGCTGTAGACATCAGGGCCTAATTTAAATCCTTCTAAAATGACTGGAGTGACACTGGATGAAAATCTGGCCTCTTACTCTACTCTGCTTTTTTCTACTCAGTGAAATTTTATCAACTTTGAGGCTTAAAAGGTGAAAGCTTGGTAGAGGATAGTGGGTTTGCAAGAGAGAATTTAGCTTCTATTGGTGGAGAAAAAGGAACATGTGCTAATCAAATAGATCATGAAGGCAAAGTGATTGCTCGTTGCTTCCCTACAGATTACAGCTCTCTGAGTCTGATCTTCTGGGTCTGGAGACTCTCCTCACACATCCTTGGTCTCTGAGGAAACCCGAGATTAGCTCAGTTCAGTTACTGCCAGTGGCACTGGAGAAGCCATAAAATCCTGACTGGTTTGACTTAAGTTGATCCTGTTCCTATGCAGAACAGCTGTGTAAGCTCCAGCTGCCTGGAAATATCTGGAGAATGGGCAGTAAAATGAAATCACAAGCTAGTACTAGGACACCAGTTCTCACTGTGGTCTTTGAGACAAAATTTCAAGTTTTCCGATGCAGATTCTAGCTCAAGAAGTACAAGGTTTGCACAATCTCACTGATTTCAAAATAGACTGAGTTCTCAGCACAGCTGTGCATCAGGACATGTCTGTATAGATGGGTTTGGATGAAAGGAGATTAGCTGCCTTTGTACTGTTTCCAGATCTGTACATCTAGAATGGCAATAGGTCTTATCTTTCTGTGAGGAAAAAATGCCAGCTTCCAAGGGCCAGGGGACTGCATTTTCTCTGAGGAAAAAAAAAAGACTGAGGAGTTATAAATATAAATTGAATTGTTATTCAGAACACCAAGCATGCTCTCTCAGAGCTTATCATTCCTTAAATCTCTTGTTCACAGTCTGAGAGTCACAGTGAGTGAGCAACCCAGTGATCATTAGGGTGGATGGAAAACTTTGACTTTTCCCTGTTTAAAAAAAAAAAAAAAAAAGAATAAAAATTCAGTTATCCTGCTTCAGGTGTCAGTGTGTTCCAATCATGTGTAAATAACATCCAACCAGTGGCGTGTTGGTGCTGGAATATGCAAAGATTACTCTGCAATATTAGCTTTAATATCTTTCTGGTATTCATGTAGATGTCATTAAAATGCCCCTGGTTAGCAGGCTGTGGTGGCTTTGAGTCAAAGTTTTAGAATCTTGAGTTTTAAGGTTTGAATTTTCTGTACGTACCAATGGAAGAGTTCAGAGCCTCAGAGAACAGCTGATGTATGTCTTGAACACTGTTATTCGGGGATGTCTGTGTTCCAGTAACAAGACCCTGTCTTCTGCAAATCAGTATGTCTGCTTGCGTGGCACGTCGGTCCCATAAGGTTTGTTTTTCTCTGTCATTGCTGCAGAGTGCCTAAACAGGTCAAAGAAGGACCATTATGCTGTTAATTAATGAAAAAGGTGTTTGAAGGTCTTCCTCTGCCCTCAATGTTTTGTTTTTTTTTTTTTTTTTTTTTTTTTTTTTTTTTTC
>WHYT01016749.1:635029-647933 GCA_009806455.1 Tetrax tetrax | reverse complement strand
TTTTTTTTTTTTTTTTTTTTTTTTTTTTTTTTTTTTTTTTTTTTTTTTTTTTTTTTTTTTTTTTTTTTTTTTTTTTTTTTTTTTTTTTTTACTAGCCTGAATGAGCCAAAATGCAGTCTTTTTGGATGGTTCTTCAGGAAGAGGAATTAATGATGAAATGGAAATATATACATTCTAATTCTTCAAGCACAGTAAACATTCCTCAACAGGAGAGAGTTTTCTGAGTATCGTACAAGGTCCCCCTCTAAATACCAATGTATCCTTAAAATCCTGCTTGTCAAGCAAGCTGATCTCTTTTTCACTTTCTTTGGTTTTCTTAAGATCATGTTACAAGGACTTTAATAGATCTATGTTGGCTTCTGCTTTGTAATTTTTTTCCAGCCTCCCAAAATATGTATTAATAAGCACACAGAAATTGATCTATAATCATAATCATATTCTGTCCATTTTTTTGTTCACTAGCCTTACATGACATCCAAAGGATCTCAACATACGTCTTCACAGAGCTGGTGCTTTCCATGCTTGGGTGCTGATTTTTCTACTATTTAATGTGAAGTCCACTAAGGTAGTTCTATTATTTCTTAATTTTCACCAACTAGACTCTATCCTGCCAAATATTTTTTTCCATTACTTCCACTGACAGGTCTTTTTAAGTTGCTACAACTCAGGATGGCAGGAGTTCAGATAAAAACTCAGAGTTTTTGTGTGTGCATGTTAAATTTATCTTCACAATTTAACAGGAGAAGAAGAAAACTGCACTGCATTGAAATAGCTTGTCTTTTTTGCTTCTCCCACCTTCTGACAAATTCCAATAACTTGACAGAAGAGAGTAAGATAAGATCGAACTCATGTAACCATTTCCTCTAAAGACTGCTATACATCTTGAACTACTCCTAAGTCTTAAAGTTTGTAACAAATTTATATTTGGCTTAAATAATAAAAGAAAAAGTCTTTGACATTCAAAAGTACTATTTTATCTCTCCTGTGTTTATGTTCATAGATCAAGAATATGATCTGCTCACAATAAAAGAAGATAAAATACATCTGAAACTTGACTTCATTTATACGGCTCAGTTTACATCATCTATCCCCAAGCATTTCACATATTATATGCATATCAGCAACAAATGTCACCAGTTATAATAAAATATTTGACCTGTACCATAAAGAGGTCTTGAGCAGTTTCTGCTATTTCAGTAGCCCCAAAACAGCTCTATTGTCACTGGAGAGCGCAGCAAGCCAATGATGGAGACAATAGCATCTGTTCCTGTGCTTTTCCTTGATCCAGCCAGGACAACACACTTGCTGAAATACTAGGGCTGCTCTCATGTTTTACCTGTATAAAACTAAATGTATCACATTTTAGGAAAGATCTTGTCTTCCCTTTTCTGGTGCAGATCTCAGAGGCTCTATGTCTGGACACGCATTTAGCTGTAAGGTACTCGGCAAAATGATTTGGCTGTTTTTTTTTTATTGACCTCCACTTCCTTATATTGCCTAGTCTTGAAACTTTGTCATCGCTACTTTGGTTTGTGCAAGCATTTATGCATGGAAATAGCTGTCATAGAGAAAAGTTGCTGGTTCTTGAACAGTCAGGCCATGACTCCATGAGCTCCTTTTTAAGAAGCTTTCCATAAGCAAGTGCTTTCCTGTGCTGCCTTTATGGCAAAAGGCAGAGCTGATCCTGCCTAGGGCTGCTGGCAAATATAGCACTGCAAACATTCATACTTATGACAAACAGAACACTGAGGCAAAATGAGGACAAAACGATTGTGCAAGCAGCTTTAATTGAGGTGAAAGCAATTCTCCGAGTTTAAATCACTTGTCTAGCCTCTTAGTTCCACAATTCAATATTCACAGCAATAATTTGCAGTAATAGAAGTCAGTGACAGGCTGGAAAGCAAATATGGACCTGATAAGAAGACTATCCACCATAAAGAGGGACATTGTGAAATGTGAATTATTCACTCTTATCTACTTATTATTTATTATCTTTTTATGTCTTCATCTATTTTATTTCATCTCCTCACAAAGCATAATTGGAAATGACATTTCTATGCCTGTAATTACGAGGAAAAATAGGCAAAATTGATTCTATTGGAAGTAAACAACAATATTTTTGTCCTTAGGATTCAGCTCTTAAAGAACAGCAGTAGAAATAAAATTTAAAAGGCTGCAGAAATTGGAGCTGACTTTTACATTGTTACATTCTTCTAGGCTGTGATTGACCGCATGTTGAAGGACAAAGGAGAGGAAAGTGGAGTGGAGAGCAAGGTGACTTTCATGTACTCTAGGTACGTATAAAAGGCTGAACTGGAATTTCTGCTGCAGCAGGCTTTTATAAACCTGCCTTAATTGTTTAAGTGGCACAGCTCAGTTTTTATAGAGTCCTCAGTAGAGCTGATTGGCAGCTATTTAACATTTTGGAATTTTTTTTTTTCTATCAGAAAAAGAGATTGATCAAAATAATATTTTCTAGGAAGCAATCAGTTCTAATAACCCTCTTGTTAGCCTTCCTGTACCTTGGTAAATGTTTTGAAAATGTCAGAGTGGTCTTATGGCCTTCTTAAAAAATGAAACTGAAGTCCAATAATAAGTCTTTTTACATAATTAAATTATAGATGTTTCTGCTAGTCACAGAACAGAAATATTGAAAAAAATAGACAGAAAAAAAAAAGGATTTATTTTGATTGATCAGATATTATTTCCAGATATGTGGTTTACATTATGGTTTATGTTATGACTGTTACATTATGGTTTATGGTTTTGGATTTTGTCTTTATAGGAATTATTTCTGTGAAAACTTGAAACTTTTTTACAACAGAAACATTTTTGTTTACTCCATTGAGATTACTGTGTTAAATACTAGAATTAAGAGGAATCTAATATTGACAGACAATTTACTAGTATATTTGAGCTATATTTTTTCTTGCAAAGTATTAAAAGGGTCTTGTATTGGAATTTTCTTGGGGTAGCATATAAGAAATTGCTTTAAAATTCAAATAGTGTATTTGTTTTAAAAGGTAGTACAAACTTTTCAATAACTTGATGAACTTCAGCATCATGGAACAGAATCATGAGATGCTTTATATCAGAAGGAAGCAGTGAAAGTTGGCCAGTCCAGCCTCCTCACTGAAGAAGGATCCACTATGAAGTTGCATTAGGTTACTCAGGGACTTGCTCAGCTGTTTTGAACAAGGATAGAGACACAGCAGCTGCTCTGAACAGTAAACTGTTGCTGCAACTTGTGCCAATAACCTCTCATCCTTGACTGTGCACCTCCAAGAAAAGTCCTAGGTAGCTAAAAGCAACTTTGAGATCCCTCTCTTGGCTTTCTCTTCTTCAGGCCCTTTTTCTGGTTTTCACTCCAGTTTTTCAAAGCAGCAGATTCATGAATGAATGTGACATAGGACTAGCTCTAATTTTTGAATCTTCTTGTGATCCTGGTTTGAATCTAGGCCAGTACTGTCCAAAAGCTGTCTGATGTTCCCTCCATGACCTGCTGAAAGTAATATATTAAGATTATGTCAGTAGCTGCACAGTTATCTGGTATGAAGGTACACCCCAAAGAAACCTGGGCTGATAGCAGAGACCTTAAAGCCACTCAATCTTGGAGAAAAAATAAGAGTCAGAAAAATGGGGAAGGATTTTTCTTCAGTTCAGACTAACATGAGAACAACTTGCAAAAGATTTTTTCTTATAAGTGTACCGATTTCATCAATGATTTAACATAAACAATTGATATGATAAACTGCAGGAGTGCCGTTTTTATATAAGCTGGAAATATCTGAGACAGCCTAGTACAGTATTGACGCTACTGTAGAAAGCCTAAAGATACAAGCCTAAAAAAAAACCTAAAAGAGATAATATTCATAGACTCATAGAATAGTTTGGGTTGGAAGGGATCTTTAAAGGTCATCTAGTCCAAGCCTCTGTAAGGACATGGGCCATCTCCAGCCCTATCAGGTTGCTCAGAGCCCCGTCCAACCTGGCCTTGAATGTTTCCAGGGATAGGGCATCCACCACCTCTCTGAGCAACCTGTGCCAGTGTTCCACCACCCTAATTGTAAAGAAAAATCTTCTTTATATCTAGTTTAATTCTCCCCTCTTTTAGTTTAAAATCATTATCCCTTGTCCTATCACAACAGCCCCTGCTAAAAAGTTTGTCCCCATCTTTCTTATAATTCCCCTTTAAGTATTGAAAGTCTGCAATAAGATCTTCTCTTCTTCAGGCTGAACAGCCTCAGCTCTCTCAGCCTGCCTTCTTAGGAGAGATGCTCAAGCCCTGTGATCATCTTTGTGGCCTCCACCAACAGGTCCATGTCTTTCCTGTGCTAAGAACTCCAGAACTGGACACAGTACTCCAAGTGATGCCTCACCAGAGCAGAGTAGAGGGAGAGATTCACCTCCCTTGACCTGCTGGCCACGTTTATTTTGAGGTAGCCCAGAATATGGTTGGCTTTCTGATTTGTGAGCCCACGTTGTTCGCTCATGTCCAGCTTTTCATCCACTGATACCTCCAAGTCCTTCTTGTCAGAGCTGCCCTTGATCTCTTAGTCCTTCAGCCTGTAAGGACACTGGAGGTTGCCCTGACCCTTATGCTGGACCTTGCACTTGGCTTTGTTGAACTTCATGAGGTTTGCATAGGCCCAACTCTCCAGCTAGTCAAGGTCCCTCTGGATGGCATCCCTTCCCTCCAGTGTGTCAACTGCACCACACAGCTTGGTGTCATCAGCAAACTTGCTGAGGGTGCACTCTATCCCACTGTCCATGTTACTGACACTGATGTTGAACAGTGCCCACCCCAATACTGACCCCTGAGGAACACCACTCGTCACTGGTCTCCACTTGGACATCGAGCCATTGACCACAACTCCTTGAGTGGGACCATCCAGACAATTCCTTATCCATTGAGTGGTCCATCCATCAAATCCACGTCTCCCTAGTTTAGAGACAAGGATCTCATGTGGGACAGTCTTTCAGACTAAAGATTTTGTTCTCCACCTAGATCGTCACATCAAAGAAATTCAGCACACGTGAAGTCTGTGAACTAAGAAGCCTAATATTCTGATGCACATACATAGTGTTGACAGATACAATATGATTTGAGAACATGTAAAGCAATTTTGGGTATACCTGTGTGGAGTTGATTTAGCAATGAAAATTGACTGTACATTGCCTCAGTCCAAAAAAAAAGAGTTTTTCTTGAAAACTCTGTCTAAACAAGGAGGAGTTTATTCAAACTGTGCAAAGCTTTACTGACAGTTTATAAAGAAAATGAAAGTCAGTCTTCTTGATTCCTGAATCCAATGTTATGTAGGTTCACATTTGTTTGGCCCAGTATGAGAAACTACATGTAATCTCTGCAAACTATCACAGCAGGATTTTAAACTAATTCTTCATAGCTGTAAACACTGTATTTCCTGAAAAACAGTGAAATGTTGGGATGTTTAGGTAAATCATCCTCCTGGAATGGACTTTCCTTGGTTTGCTCTGTTTGATGGATGAGATCCTCCACTGGCATAAACCAGTGTGGTCTGTTGGTTTTGAGGTACTTGATCACTTGAACTAGGGATCTGGTATTACATAGAATTCAAAACTGGTATTTAATTTGATGCTGAGTTTAACAGAAGACACCAAATTAATACATTAGGGTGCTTGGCAGTATTCAGTAAGAGCACAGTGTGGGTTTGCCAGCTCTTCAGAACAGATATGAAAATTTGCTTTTATTTATATAGGAAGGTGTTGGTTTTCACAGAAATGGGAAGGGGCTCTTGAATATGGTACAGTCAAAATTCTGCCTTAATCTTTGACATTTTTCCAGTTTTAACAAAAAAAAAAAAGCTGACTAAAAATCAATTCTGAGTAAATAATAGTATGCTTTAACACTTCTTTCATTTTTCTAAAGTAGTGTAAACTGAAACAGAATCACACATTAGGCAACAATTATGTTTCTTTCATGTGTGTGAAATGACAGATTCATATGAGGTAACCACATTTCGCAAAGTGCTGTGTTTCCTGGGAGAATGAGGGACCATTGCCAATTTTAATGACATTGTCCAACTCGCAAGTGATAAAAGTGATAGTATTCCTTCAACGAAAAAAATTACATAATCCAAATCTGTATAAACATGATAGTGAATAAAAATGATGGTGTTTCTATTTTTACAAATTTGGTAAGGATTCATCTGTTCATATTGCTCCATACTAGGACTGAAGATTTTCTTTAATTTTCACTTTTGTTTTTGAAAAAGTACAAAGTAGAAAGAAAAACAATTAAGGAAAATACAACTATAGTAGAATAACAAAATGTATTTTAATAGCAAACAAAAGTAATGTCATACCTTTGCAATATGAGAACATAAGCTTCACTTATAAGGGTGGGAGCTTAGTTCAAAAGCTGTACAGCTGAAGAAGTCTTTCCAATTTTAATAAATACATTAATAAGCCCACAAAAAAAAAAAAAAAGTCTATGTTAGTGCAAAGTGGTTTAGGTCCTAGCTTTTAGGCTTCTACAAGTTATTTAATGACCTGATTGAGATTCCTGGATCCCCTAGGCATTTAGAGGCAATGTTCATGAAGAGGTTCACGTTAACACTAAATTTTGAGCATTACAATAGGCTCCCGAACCAATATAAAATTGTGGGGACACAGGTAGATTGTAAATAAACCTTTCCCAAGATTTAAGCTTGCTTTATAGAAGTGAAGACAGTTGTAGCATTCTAAGAGTATTCAAATTGGAATGGACATCTGAAGACCATCTGGTTCTCTGTCTTCTTCAAAGCAGGGCCAATTTTGAAGATATATCCAACTTTGAGATTAGCTGAAGTTGTTTAGGGCCTTGTCCAGATGAATTCTGAATTTGTCCAAGGCTGGAAATCCCACAGTTTCTCTGAGTCTTTTTTCCCCATCTTCTTTTTTTTTTTTTTTGGAATGTGAAGACATATTTATTCATCTGGGAAATACAAATGGAAAAATAATTATCATTACTAAAGAAATTACTGTATCATATGACTGGCTCAGGTTCAGTTCTGTCCCCCACTGAAAGGAAGTCTTACAAGAGTACCATCATCTACAGAATATTAAACAGTCCTGGAGGCAAGGGAGGTGGGGTGGTGGGAGAAGACACTAGAAGCTGTTTAGTTTCAAATATGTCTGTTGAAGCTGTTCTATTTTGTGTGGAATAAATAAATGCCACAGAAGCAGAGTCTGGAGATAGGATAGAGCCTTCCTCTTTCTCACAGTAGGTAAGATATGCCTTTGTGCAAAAAAAGAAATTTAGTATCCTTAAATGTTATATGTTTGTACAAGGATAACTGTAATTAAGGTTCCTTATACTATATATTTTTCTTAATGGACACTTACTTTAAGCAAAGTTGGATCAGCTCTGGAAGGAAGGGCTGAAAGAGCAATTGTAAGTGACAGAAGAAGTAGGTATCAGCTTAAATTGGCAAAGGTGGAACTTGACTCTGCAACTTTTACTGCTGAACTTCGTCAAAAAGTACTTTGCAGCAGGGAAGGTAATATTTATTTATTTGGCTGAGCTCATCCAGTTGTGTTTTAAGATGACCAATTAGGATCTGCAGGAAAGACAAGTCAACATATGGCTAGTTTATGCCTTCCTGCAGGGTGTAGAGGTGAGCTAGGTCCTAACTGCTGAACAGTCAGAAAATTAAAATAATTTAAACTGAGATTCGTTTTGCATCTACCCTGAAAAAGTACTGGGGGTCCCTGTGAAAATGTTGGTGCACATCACTCAGGCAGTAGCTCAGCTTTGAGGATCTGAAAGTTCCTAGCTTGTTCAACAGGTGTCTAAAGTGCTCTCAATCTAACAAAAGTAAATGAGATTTCTCTTTTTGACACTGAATAAAAGATTAATGACACTCTTAGAATATGTAAGTGTGAAAATATCAAGGCAACATGGATATGCAGCTATGTTTGTGTTTGGTTTGGAGTCTACTTGCCATCAGCAAACTGCAAAAAAAAGGACACTCATAGGCTTCAAAAGTTTCAGGAACACCAGCAAGAATGACCTAAGGTGTTAAAACTAGTTTTTCAGTAACACAGGAAAGAAATTTAGTCTAGCCATCAAAAGGAAACTAATTGTGTGACCTTAGCATGCCTATGTGGAAAAGAATTTTCAGGTAGTAGCCAGGTCTGTATTTTGTTAGAAGAAAAGGCTTAATGGACACTGAAGTCAGATTAATTCATAATAGAAATAAGGTGCAATTTTTCTTAACAATGAGGATAATAAATAATTAAAATAGCCTCTCTAGGAAGGACGGATTTTCAGTCATTTGAGGTCTTTAAATCATGACTGGATAATTTTTATTTTCAGTATGCAATTACTCACATGGAAGTTACAGATTTCACAAAGAAATTACAACACAACGTCCTTTGCCAATTCTCTAAAGAAGGAATCATAGAACCATAGAATAGTTTGACTTGGAAGGCATCTTTAAAGGTCATGGAGTCCAACCCCTGTGCAAGAAGCAGGGACATCTCCAACTAGATCAGGTTGCTATATAAATGGATGTAGTCTCTACTGTTTTCAGATAAACTCTATTAATCTAACTGATTTCTTTGCATCAGTTTTCACCAAAAATACCATGGAGAAACATGTCTCTCTAATACATGTTTTTGGTTGACCCAAATACTAGCATCGAATGGTGAAGACATCAATGAAAGAGAAGGTAAGGTGAATTAGCAAAGCAAAGAACTAACAATTTACCGACTGGACAGTGCAAATAGCTTTCCAAACGACCTCTGTGATTAGAAATCACTTTTCCCTATATTAATGTTCTGTGTTACCAGAAGCTCACTGAGTCTTCCTCTGCCAAGTCCTTTTATCTTACTTGAGCTTGAATGATTTGTAACCTAGTAACTATCGCTTGGTTTTATTTTTTCTAACAGTGTCCTTTGCTATTAATTACATAATCTTAGACTAAAAGCTAATCACTGAAATAATGACTAGTCAAAAGGGTACCTAGCTTGTCACTGACAGTAATACCAGGAATAATGCAGAGGTTTGGTCTTTCCAAAAATTAGGTTACCTACAAAATTCAATGAGCATAAGTCAAAGTACTCTTTATTACATCTTCTGGATTCAGATGAAGGAACCCAAGAAGGAAAATTAGTTATCAGACTTCTACTTGCACAATGGCTAAGTTTAACTCCATGAACTAAATAGCGTTTTAAAACACATAAAAATATTAAGGAATTGATATAATCCATCAAGGGCATCTAATGCCATAGCAGCTAGTGATTCAGAGTTGTAATCAGAATACTCACCTACAAGACATCATAAATAACTAGTATCTATCTATCACTCTAGCATTATAACTTTTATCTTTAACAGAATAGTAATCTTCAAAGAAGCAAGGTACAGTTTATAAAAATTAGGCCTACATAATTCCTATAATAGTTTCATAAGATTTTTAAATTTACATAATTCTGAGCAGGAAATGCAGCAGCAGTACTTGATCTGAGATAATTTAAAGGTGATAAGCATACTTCATATGATTCTACCCCTTTAGAAAGCTGTAACTAAAGTGATTAGAGATAGTTTAAAGTATGTGAAAAATTAAGACTGAGATGCTCTGTGAAGCAACTTAACAAGTTTTACAGTATCATTAGAAAGTCCACAAAGTTATTTCAATTAGTATGTGGTGATTTTTCTACTTCAGTGACTCCTTTTGCTGCTGTCCATGAAGTTACTGTTCAAGATACATTTTGCTGCTTCTCCTGCCTTCATGGAAGCATCTTGTAATATTGTATTTGTACTTTTCTTTCAATCAGAGGCATTTTCATCATTTTGCTACTGCTAATTATACCAATATAGAAACTTCTACTTTTACATAGTTACCTGAACATTACTGGAACATACATAATGTATCATGATACTAGAATTACCAAAAAACCCTCTTATTTATACTAAAGTAATTAATTCCAAATTACTTACATTTGACTGCATTGTTCTTTATCTTATCATCTGTGAGGCTTAAGAAGCAGGAGAAATGTGTTTCTACACTGTAGCTGATAACTTACAGGCCATGCTGTACACAAGACTAAAAAATGTGCCTCCAAATGTCCTACTCATACCAGAACAGTATTTTGTTACTAAAATCAATATTTTCCGTGAATTGATTCATGTAGAAGTGGCTGCAGGGTACCTTGGAAATGGACAACATACATTTCTCATCCTTACAGTTACTTTGAATATTTTAATAACTACCTGACTGACTCTTAAAGGTGAATGTGGAAATCACATGGTGGAAATGTATCACCCTCCCCATGTGAAAGGTCAGGAATTACAAGCCAGATAGAATGTCAGTATTTTTTAGCTTTTACCTTTCATTATCAACTTATATTTAATGATGAGTAAGATGAAACTGTAGCAAGAAGTCTGACCCCTGACTGTTAATCTCTGCCTTGCTCTTTAGGGCAGGAAATAATGGCTTTTATTTTTCTGAAATACAAGTTTTTATCTCTAGTGCTTTGCATGATACACTGGAGTCACGCCCAACACAAGACCATGTTAAGTCAACATATTAAACCTTTCAGCCATTGCTTTAGCATTAAGAAGGTGTAAAAGAACACATCTATCTTTTTTCCCTTTTTTTTTTTTTTTTTATTTTGTAGGGCATATTTCAGAAAAAAAGACCACTGTGACTACATTAGTTTGTATATGTGCACAATATATGTAACTCCCTGGCCCATATACAAAGTAGATTTTTAAGAATTAATTGTCATCTGAATATGGCTTGATTTAGATCTTTCTCAGAATTCATTCTAGAGGGGCTGGATTGTGGCTAAAATCACCCTATCTTTGATTTCTTATTAGAGCACACTGATCTGGCTTTATTCTTTTTAGAATGGATAAACAAGCTTTTTTTCTTGCTTTAGTTATAAACCCCATATACAAGAGCTATGTGGACAATTATTAGGGGCAAGAAGGGGCTCAGGATGTTGAAAAATTCTTATCTCTGCTGCATATTACAGAAGATGTATGTATGCTAACAATACATCCTATAGTTCCCATTAAAAGTAGGATAGAGTAGCAGTGAGATCTCTTATTACAAAGATGCTTTAGTATAGTGTCATCACCGTGTGAACAGTTGTAAAGCATTATACTCTACAATCTTGAATGCAGTATACACTGTGATGTATGTGATCTTTTCCTACCATGCTTAATGTATTATTTATTCAATGCCAATAGAACTTGCATGGGATATAAAGTAAGAATGGGCTCTGCTCTGAAAAATTTGGATCTTCTTACCAGCAATTGCACATTCATTAAGCATTATGATTTGCAGAAACAAATCGCACGAGAAGAGTTGTTACGCCCATATAGCTGGTGGGGATGGAGGGAGCAGGGCTGATATCCCTGCCTGCCAAATATGCTGCAGCCACCTTCCTCCTTTCCTCCCCAACATCTCCCTGCCCTCCAGAGTCTCCTTACCAATCCCTTTGTGGGTATACAGCCCTTCTTTCTGAGTGACACCACCAGCAGCTATAATGGCTCCAGCACAATGATAATGCTTTTTGCCCAACCCCAGTTAACACAACAAAAACAGATTGAACAATCTGGCAGGAATATGTGCCCGCTCATGCCACTAACAAATGATCCAGCAAACTCTGTTTGGTCATTGGAGCAGTTAAATCATCTCCTTGTGTATAGAAATGAGAATAGTTTCCTGGCCAAAAACTGAGCAGCAGGGATACTTAGAGGAAAATGGGTCTTTGCTATCTGTTCCCTTTAGTCTGTTTACTCTCTCTAGTGAAGTTATGCTTGAACAAAAGAGGAGATTGAATTTTGCACTGTGGGGAATGGCTTAAGAAAAGCAGCTACCTGTGTACACAGGTGCATTTGTGTTACAAGGAACACGGGTCTCGTAGTAACTAGGACTAAAGAGAAAATTGCAACCAGAAAATCAACAACTCACAAACAATACCAGAGATTGGTTACAGAGAACAGTGTATAGTAAGAGAGATCATGTTTTAGGAAGGTGAAGTAGAGGTGTAATTATTAGAAGAGAAAATAAATAACATGAAATGAATTAAATTATAAATGGGCTGAAGAGGTAATGAAGTTTGAGTTTGCAATGAAATGAAATTAAAATGCTCCTTCTATAAGCATTTGAACAATGACTGTACAAGCAAGGCATCAGGGAGTCCTAATCCTATTAAATCTAATCACCACAGTGTCTGTTTCTGCATACACGATGAGTTTGCACGCAGGAGAATAAATTAAAGCACATTGTAGGGTTTCATACTTTTCTCCAGACAACATGATGGGACAAATTCTGCCCTTCTAAAGTGCATATACAGTCACAACTTCTGATATGTTCATATCATTAAGAGACTTAGGTGTTACTCAAGACATACGGGCTGTGATGATCTTAATTTACTTTTCACACTTTCTGTGTAAATTTCAACAAGTCACTTGAAGTTTCTGTGCCAGGATTACCTACTTATTCTTTGCTAGTAATAACCCCTTTCTCTTACCTAAAAGAAAAAAAAAAAGAATTCTTTTTAGACAGCTAAAAGTGAAAAGAAAAAAATAATACAATATTAGAATTATCTCTGTTATCATCACAAGGGGTGCTTTAATGTCATTATATGCATGATGACTGCACTACTGATCATAATTTTTTCACAGTTCCTTTTCTTTCTCATCTCTATTTTCAATTCCAAATTACTTTCCCAATGAGGAAAAGGAAAAGGAAAAGGAAAAGGAAAAGGAAAAGGAAAAGGAAAAGGAAAAGGAAAAGGAAAAGGAAAAAGAAAAGGAAAAGGAAAAGGAAAAGGAAAAGGAAAAGGAAAAGGAAAAGGAAAAGGAAAAGGAAAGGGAAAAGGAAAAGGAAAAGGAAAAGGAAAAGGAAAAGGAAAAGGAAAAGGAAAA
>WHYT01016749.1:587030-602170 GCA_009806455.1 Tetrax tetrax | reverse complement strand
GGGGGGGGGGGGGGGGGGGGGGGGGCAGTTCTTATTTTTACATGCAAAAAAAAATGAATGGAAATGTGTTATCAGATGCTCAGTCCTAAAAAAACATCTGGAATCCACAGTCCCAAGTTACCATCCATTAGCTCTGAGAAGTTGTGTGTAGCACTGAGAAGCTGTGTGTATCTATGTAAAGCTATGAGTCACTTCTTATAGAACTTAAATACCTAATGTTGGATTGCTGAATAACTCAGCAGAAATGATATGTTGACATACTGTGGGATACGATTAGACAATGGGTTACTAACATTTATGCTTGGAAAATTGGAATTGGTTGTAAATTCCATTATTTTTGTACGTAATGTACAAACAGCTTGTGATGACTCATGTGGGTGAAAATAACTAGGTTCTTGCTGAGTTACTAGTATATGGATTGGGGCAATCCCAACCACAAATACAGGCTGGGTGTAGAGTGGATTGAGAGCAGCCGTGAGGAGAACTTTGGGAGTGCTGGTGGACAAGAAGCTCAACATGAGCTGACAATGTGTGCTTGCAGCCCAGAAAGCCAACTGCATCCTGGGCTGCATCAAGAGGAGCATGGCCAGCAGGTCAAGGGAGGTGATTCTGCCCCTCTACATTGCTCTGGTGACACCTCAGCTGGAGTACTGTGTCCAGTTCTGGAGCCCCCAACATAAGGATGTGGACCAGTTGGAGAGGGTCCAGAGGTGGGCCACGAAGATGATAAGAGGGCTGGAGCACCTCTCCTACGCGGACAGGCTGAGAGAGTTGGGGCTGTTCAGCCTGGAGAAGAGAAGGCTCTGGGGAGACCTGATAGCAGTCTTCCAGTACGTAAAGAGAGCTGATAAGAAAGATAGAGATAGTATTTTTAGGAGGCCTCTTGCAATAGGACAAGGGGTAATGATTTTAAACTAAAGGACAGTAGATTTAGTTTAGACATTAGCAAAAAATTTTTTAGCACGACAGTGGTGGAACAGTGGAACAGGTTGCCCAGAGAGGTGGTGGAAGCCCCATCCCCGGAAACATTGAAGGCCAGGTTGGACTGGACTCTGAGCAACCTGATCTGGTTGGAGATGTCCCTGCTCCTTGCAGGGGGGTTGGATTAGATGACCTTTAAAGGCCCCTTCCAACCCTTCTATGATTCTATGATATTTAGAATAGATTCTGAGTTCAACAGGAGCCAGGAATGTTGTAATGACCTATAGGTTGTCAACACTGAAATATGTGAGAAAGTTACAATTTACAAAACATGCGGAAAAAAAGGTACACTAACATTAAATCACCTGCATAACATCCTCTGTCATAGATGAAGTGGCTTCAATTTGTTTTCAGAATAAATCAAGTGGAACCAGTGGAACCTCTCCTTGTGAAGAAGTGACTAGATAGAAATTTAATGATGTTGAATCAACTTACACGATTTTCCTGATTTGTCCATGTACAAACAGATTTAAAGGGCTGACCTGTTGCCAAGTGTTAGTTGTGTAACTGTCCTTACTAAATATGAACGAGCTTTGATGCTAGCTGTGATATCCTGCTGGGACTCATTATCGAATACTATTTCAGTTTTATTCTATATGGCCTTCTCTAATAAGTGTTTCACAAATGGCATCCTGTTGTGGTCGGGTAAGCAAGGTGTGATCCTACTCTGTAGTAGGATATTACTTTCCCAGCTCATAAACGGCAGTATGATCTCTTTTATAGCTTTATTGGCATTGTACAAAGACAAAAAGTTAGAGTAAAACTGGCTGTATCAAAGTGACAGTGGTAGGACACACAAACTTTGTGTTGAGTCTGCAATGCCTCAGCACTGAGGCTTATAATGCTTGCTTCATTCTGACCTTGTCTTTACCTGTTTGGAGCTTTGTTTATACTTGATTTAGCTGTAACAGCAATTTGTCTAAGGCTATGTGTAGTTTATTTTACTTTTCTTCATATAGTGCAGCCACGGTTTTATATAAATAGCATAAACCAACATATTCTGCTTAGAGTAAGAGATAGTGGTAGGACAAGAGGTAATGGCTTTAAACTGGAAGACAGTGGATTTAGATTAAATATAAGGAAGAAATTCCTCATCATGAGGGTGGTGAGACACTGGAACAGGTTGCCCGGAGAAGCTGTGGATGCCTCATCTCTGGAAATATTCAAGGCCAGATTGGATGGGGCTTTGGGCAATCTAGTCTACTGGAAGGTGTCCCTGCCCAGGGTAGGGGAGTTGGAACTAGATGATCTTTAAGGTCCTTTCCAACCCAAACTATTTTATGATTCTATAATCTACGAGCCTGATATGAAGATATACTGTGGAGAATCATGGTATGGTAGCTGAGGGCTTGAGAAGTGAGGACAGAGTATGTAACATATAGGCATGGGGCACAAGCTGGCACTGGAGACTTCTGGGCTATCACACCTCTCCAGTGGTCAGTTAAAAAAATGCAGCCCTGGAGCTGGGCAGAATAGAGGCAGGAGAAACAGAGCAAAGAATAAACACAAGCAGCTACATAAAAACCACCACATATAATAAATTTGAAGTAACATGGACTCTCCGACCAGTGAAGAAAGAGCAAGTTGTAAGAAACATGTTTGCAAAGATAAGAATTACCCTAGGTAGATCATAGACTGAGGAAAATGAGACCATCCATACCAAGAGCACACACCTCTTGGCAAAGAACATAGGATGATGACGACCAGTTATACGCTGCATCACCCTTACCAAATGGACACTATCAGCATTACAACTCCAAGAGGCAATGAAAGGGTATGCATAACATGAAAGAAAGGCATAGACACCAGGAAGTAGTTATGTGTCTGTTGCATGTTAATTTTAATTCTAGTATCTCGAAACTAATTTTCTGTAACAGTTCTCACTATTTTAATTTATTTTTCCATTAAAAAATAGACCTTCACTAATAATATATTGTGGATTACATTATTAATACTTAATTTATATTAGCAATAAATTCCTAGTTGTACCTCTTAGGTCTGTTTTCTCTTTGCCCTTAACAATCCCACAATACAACTTACAAAATAGAAGACTAGAAGAATTGATACATTATTTGATGTGACATTGCATACTGAACTGCCAAAATCTGAGCAGGTTAACTTGGATGTTCTTGAGTAGTCAAATGGAAAATTAGGGTACAGCCTAGGCATATCAAATTGTGATTGGCCGCCAGGGACACAGATCCCATCTTTGCAAAGCAGGAGTTCATTCTTGGTTTGGACTTGAGTTAAAACCTCAATGTGTCTTAGCAGATTTGATTTTCATGGTGAATGAATCTTGAGTGCTGTAAAATACTAAGCATTTGTTTGAGTAACAAGAAAACCATGACAGCTTTATAAAATCACAGTCTGCTATTTCAGTCAAGATATTTACCATATGCTATAATAGGCTTCCTAATTTGGGGATTTAGGATATAAAGTCAGAAAAGTTAATTTGGAAAACGAGACTGAAACAAAAAGTTTATTGAATATCTCAAACGAAAATTGGGTGCCTTCCAAATGATGGCACCATAAATTTAACATGTTGGGTTGTGAGGTAGTGTTGTGGTTTTGTTTAGTGAGGGGGGCCTAAGGTGGCAGCTTCTGTAGGAAACTGCTAGAAGTCGCTCCCCTTTGTTCAGTGGACTCGGCCGGGCCTAGGGCGGACCTGCTGCTGGCCAAGGCCGAGCAGATTGGTAGCAGAATGTCCCGTGATAGCGCCTCTGCGATAACGTATTTAAGAAGGGGAAAACAGAAAAAAAAAGAGAAGAGAAGATGTGAAGAGGCTGAGCAGGGGCAGAGGCCCAGAGGGCGAGGCGCGAGCCTCGTGGGCCTTGCAGGCCTCACCCTCTGGCCTCTCGCCAGGGAGCAGACTGGGCCTGACTCAGCCTGGCTAGCTGCAAGAAATGGAGAGGAGATGAGATGGATGATGTGAAGAGATTCTGAGAGGCATCTGCCAGCCTGTTGTGAAGAACTTTTCTTGTCAGAGGAACAGCTGCAGACACCAAGGTCAGTGAAGAAAGAGGGGGAGGAGTAATGTGGCTCCTGGCCAAGATTCCCCTGCAGCCTGTGGTGATGACCATGGTGGATCAGGTTGTCCCCCTGCAGCCCATGGATGTCCACGGAAGAGCAGAGATCCCCCTGCAGCCTGTGGAGGACCTCACGTCAGGGCAGGTGGATACCTGAAGGCAGCTGTGGCCCGTGGAGGGCCCACGCTGGGGCAGCTGTTCTGGAGGGACTGCACCTTGTGGAAGAGATGACCCACGCCGGAGCAGTTTCACAAAGAACTGCGTGCGTGGGACCCCACAATGGAGCAGGGAAGGAATGTGAGGAGTTCTTCCCCCAGTGATGAAGCAGCGGCATAAAACAACGCGTGATGAACTGACCGCAACCCCCATTCCCTCTTTCCTCCTGTGCTGCTCAGGGCGGGGAGGTAGTAGAGATAATGTTAAGCTCAGGAAGAGTGAGGGGTGGGGGGAAGTTATGTTGTTTTCTGTCTCATTATCCTGCTGGTTTTAGTAATAAATGAATAGTTTTCCCCAAGTCGAGTCTGGTTTTGCCCGTAACGATAACTTTAAGGATTTTCTCCCTGTCCTTATCTCAAACCTTGAGCCATTTTTCTTACATTATCTCCCCCTATTCTCTCGGAGGGTGGGGGGAGTGATAGAGAGACTGCATAATCTGGTCCCGATCAGGGCTGAAATACAACAGGGAGACAGGAAATCTTTGACCTGGGGACTTAGGTCTGATGCACAGATGGAGGGTTTGGACAGCCTGGATGCACCACCATAATTGTTAAGAGATAAAGTCT
Organism: Tetrax tetrax; assembly: GCA_009806455.1. Classification (NCBI taxonomy): domain Eukaryota; kingdom Metazoa; phylum Chordata; class Aves; order Otidiformes; family Otididae; genus Tetrax; species Tetrax tetrax. Next base: position 597,381 of record WHYT01016749.1, on the reverse strand, counting down.
TATTAGAAATAGAAAGCAGCATGAGAGTCTTGCAGCCACATGACATGGCTACGTAATGGGTACATGGGCATGATAATAGCCTCGATGAGAGCTCATATGCTCTGAGCAGAAAGTCCTTGCTCAGGAAGGATGAGGAGTAGATAGAGGCTTAGAATTGAGCAGAGCAGTCCAGTACAGACACAAGGTGTTTTAACATGCTTGGGAACCACCTTGAATTGGTGGATTAATTTTTACAGAGAATAGCATGCATGCTTTTTTTTTTGTATCACTGCTTGATTTTGGTTTTGGTTGTTTGTTTTATTTGGGTTCTTAAAATAATTTTCTTCTTAGTAGATGTTCAGTCATGGTATTTTCTCTGTGGTTAATTGCTCAATATAAGCTTATACATAAATTTTCCAATACTTTGGAAATTTACTGAAAAAAAAGTGAATTTCTGAGTGAAGTTCTCATTCAGTAAGAATGTAGTATTTATTTTTCACTTTCATTTATTGATTAAAAATGTATTATTACTATGTTCCTTCAACTGCTTATCCACTTAGTTCCTTCAACTGCATGATTCAATTTCTTTTATTTTAAACTAATTTCCATTTCATTTTTTTTTTTTTTTGCATACAGTAATGTGCGCTTTATTCAGTGTTATTAAAACTGTTCAAATATTCAACAGTAAACTCACTCTCCTTATCACACTGTAATCTATTAGTAACCCTACAAGAGAAAAAACAAGTCATAAATGAATCTACTCTTTTTAGTTATATATGAAATAAAATCTTGCAGAAACATCAAATTCACATCTGTCAACCTAAGTAGCAGCATCCAAAGTATGTAACTATGAACAATCATAGTAATACGACTAAGAAGAGCAGAGTCATCCAAATTTCACAGGATATCCATGAATTTCAAGTTTATTCTAAATTTTAAGACATTTATGAAGGATTCTTGTAACAAAAACCAAGGCTATGTAGTAGCAATTATGTGCCCACCTTCTGATGGGTTTTTGCTTGTGATGAGAGCCTGAAGGCCAGAGTTACTGAGCTATTTACATACCTAAGAAGCAATTAGATAATGAGATTTTTCAAAGGTGCCTTGGTACCAAAGGTGCCTTGGTGCCTGGGCTGACAAAGAGGACTTTCACAAATCACTATCACATTAGGGATCAAAGTCTGCACCACTTGTATTCCTGATTTTCAGCGATTAAACAACACTTAAGAGCTTAAATCTTGCAGGTCTTTCATCAGTGAAGCACCTTGTGTGGCTAAATAACTATTCAAGAGTAATTAAATATCAATTTGCTCAAGAAGAGGGACTAAGGATATGTTCTCAAGGTAATACACTTCCCCAAGTGTTGTCAGAGACATTGTTATCTCTTTGCCGGAATGAGTGTCTGGTTCATCTAGATAACTCTTCTGTGTAGGTAACCCTTATGTGCAGGTAACCATTAGTCAGCTTGTATGGATTAGGCTGTGAGAGGCCCTCCCAGGTAGCTAAGATAGTTGGAACCAACATTAGAAAACACCAACATACAGTTAGGGTATGTGTGTTCGCATTTTTCCCTTATAAATTTTAGTTAATTTTTTATTTTAGCAAACAACAAGATTACCTTCTATCGGTGTGATCAAAAAAATCGAGAGGCAATAATCCCTACAGTATCTGTACTGGAATTTAAACAATAAAGCTTAGCTAAGACCTATCATATTGATGCTACTCAAAGCACTTTATAGTTGTTACTGTGCAAGAACCATGCTATTAGGCTCTTTATCTATCTTTGAGCCAGAAAACAAAAATTGAAACACAACATAAAATACAGTTCTGTGCATGTTTAAAAAATTTGGCTTCAAATTAACTTAGCAGAGTTTGTTCCATTGTCAAAATTGTCAGTGTCTTTATTTCTGCCATTTTGCAAGTTGTCTGAAATGCCTTTTTGCATTAAAGTGCTTTTAAACATCCAAGCCAACTGTAGGAGAGTGAGGTGAGATCTGTATCCTGAACACTCCATAACGAACTGAATGAAGGCCCAGCAGACATCCACCCAGCTAGCTGGGCCAGGCTACTGAGTTCACAAAATAATATCATCCCATTTCCAGTATCTTAATCTGTTTACTCCTTCAGCTTCCATTACCAGTCATATAGAGTAGACATCAAATCTACTTTCAATTTTCTTTGATCGCATGGAGATACTATCAGTAACATTCAGTATAATTTAATAATGTCTTCCTTAATTTCATTTCTTTAAACATATCCAAAATTTCATGCTTACAAAGTAACAACAATGTCAAACTTTGGACAATGTCAGGCTAAATGTCATGGATTCTAAGTCTGAAGGACACTTTCATTTGCAACCATTTCTGCTGATTAAGACTCACTTTATGTAGGGAGTGAGTAGATTTCCCTTCTGAAGGAGGGAAAAGTACATATGTATTTCTCAGATTTTTGCTAACTTTGAAGAGATGCTGGTGATGTGTTACGTTTTTAATTTTAGTAACTGTGTTGAGAATGAGAAGTCAGGTTTGAAAAGGTGATAGACCTACTGCACTGCACACTTTGACCGTGAATAAAGAAGAGTGATTTTACTTTGTTGTAGGACATTTCATATCATGAGTTACATGGCAGAGAAAAGAAATCTCATGATATGCCCATTTGCTAGGTCTACACTGTTTTCAGTAACTAGAAAGAGAAAAGCAACTGATAAACCATTTTGATGTAATTCCCACTTTAACTTGTCCATGTTCAAGGTTATGTAAATGAAATAATGTGAAATTCCTAGATGTTACTCATCATCATCAAAATCTGATTTTGGCTTCATAACAGCTAGTAGGTGATAGATGTCAATAGGCTGTAGGTTTTTCTTGAGAGAAAATACACATTATTGTAACATATTGATAATACTTATAGTACATATAACTCAGTTATGATGGGTAGTGACAACATTTTGGAGAATCTTCCTTTTTCACGTTTTATTACTAATACCTAGCATTTTGAGCTATCTTAAACTTCAAAACAAACAAAAAAATACTTTCAGAAGTATCATTATGGGACACAAGTAATTAATAAGAATGAGTTTGCCATAATGTGAGAGGAATAGAGGTAAAGGAACAATGCTAACCCTTTCTTAAGTTTTATGGAAGATTTTTAACAAGGTACTCCTTGAAAAATAGCTGGTAGCGATAATGACCTCCCTTTGTGGAAAAGGAACCAGCTAGGTTCCTTTTTGTTAAAAATGTTTGGTTTTTTTTTTTTTTCACACATCATAATATCTAAGACTGAAATGAATTGATACAGAGAGACCTCTAATAGGTTACAATTTTTTAAAGTATTTAATCAGCTGCCTTACATCCAACTAGTAATGTGGAAACTGAGCATTTTTTTTTTTGTTAATTATCTGTAAGAAGATGTTTACTCAGCAGATAGAAAATTACTAGACCTAATGGGGAGAAGGCAAGCTTTGCAAAAGTGGCATTTTGAATGTGGTTCTGGAAATACCTTTAAGTGTTTTATTTCAGGCATCTGAAAATTGATGCAAACCTGTACTTGTATGAACCATAGTAGAAATTAATTTGGGAACAATTCTCTGTAAGAGGCAGAAAAGTATAGTCTGAGAGGAACCTCTACTCTAGTTCGTACTCAAAGCAGGGATAATTCTAAAATTAAAGAAGGTTGCTCATGGCCTTGTTTAGCTTAGTTTTGAAAATATCAAAGGACAGAGATTCCAGAATCTCTCTGGGAAACCTGTTGGAGTACTTAACCAAATCCGCTGTGAAAGTTTTTCTTCCCTTGCAGCTGAGTTCTCTTTGCTGCAGTTTGTGACCTCTTCCCGCTGATTGCCCTTTTGCTGTGCACCCCAGAGATGAGTCCTCTCTGTAATTTCCCACAAGGTCGTGGAAGGCTGCAACGTAGTTCCCCCTCCAGCTACCCCTGCATCTTCTTGCGCATCACCTGACGGTGCCATTTTTGTGAATGCAGCCCCACAGGTGGATAGCCTCTGTCAACACACAGGCACACTGCTGACTCACGGCAGAACAGACACTGGAGGTGATATCCTAGCACTCAGAAGGGATTACAGGATTCTAGACTTGGATTTGAAGAGTTGACCTGGAAAACTAATAACAATGACACGACTTTACCATCTTCCAGCATTTAGCTGGGAAACAACAGAGTAAAATACAAGACAGAATTCACCTATCTAGAGTGGGTGAGAGCAAGTAACTGCATTGTTTCTCTTGGAATTAAGACTCAAGGATGCAAAAAGTGCTCCTTACATCATTAAGTCCAGTCCTTTTTCATGGTACGCAGTTGTAATGTATAATCCCAGGAACATATCTATTAGAATTCCTTGTGAAAACTAGCTGGGGCTTGTGTTTCCAGTGCTTGCACTAAAAAGTCATTCCACAACACTGTACTTATCCAGTGCTCAGACTAGACACATTCAGCTCAAGTTTATAACCATTCGTAATTGTGTCCGTATTGCCTTTTAACTTTGGTAGCTCTCCATCCTCCCCAGTCGTAACAGTGCCGATGTATTTATAGTTACATCCATTCTTAAGCTTTCATTTCCTGGATTCAAAAAGCGAAAATTACAGACCAGAGCAGAGCATCTTTTCTAAAATGTGGAATCATATTAAGCTGTTTCATGACTGCATCACCTTGGTGTCTAATAACTCCCCTAGTGTCTCTCACCACCTGTACTGCTTCCAATTACCCCACATTAAACATCCGGCCTTAGCCCTTGTTCCTTTGAAATACTGTGAGACTTGCTTTTGCCTCACATATGTTCTGAATGAGAGCTGTAACCACTGGACCACTAACACTGCAGTTTTATTTCACCCTTCTCTTGTCTCCTAGAAACTTCAAGTTACTCAAGCTTTTTTTTTTTTTTCTTTTCCTCTTTTCTGCTGAGCTGTCAGCTGCAAATAAAATAGATTAAATAGATCTATGTGACAGAAGAACAATAGAACAAAAGTGAGAAGATAGAAATGTGTTTCTATTGTTCCTATAATGAAGATGATAGCTGGGAATCTTCCTGTCAGAGTTGTTATAAATGATTTGAGTAAAATTCTGAGGAAAACCTCTTGTATTGGAAGTTAATTGAGATGGAGGAGTAATTTCTTTCCCATCAAGTTATTGATACAAATGTAAAGAGCAGTCATAATGTTTTAAACTCTGTGAACCATCCCTATCAGTACCAAAAACTAAAAGGGTGGATATGCAAGGGAGAACCAGAGCATCACTCAGCATAAGTGTCATGATATGGTGTACAGTCTATGAAAAGGTTGTCTAGAGATGTTAAACATGGGTTACAGGAAAATAATGATGTGTCTGCAGCATGGACAGATGAAGAAATACAACCATATTCATAAGCTGTGAAGACTAAGAGAATATCAGCAAAGGACTGTATTAGACATTCTTTAATAATTACTCATTACTACTCTTTCGAAGGTATCCTTTTTAAAACTGACCTGTAAAAAAACTATGAAAAAAAGTGATTTCTAGGAAAACAGAAAAGAGTTTGTCTTAAGATATAGAAAGCATCACTGTCGTTCTATTTTCTGCTTTTGTTTTACAATGCTGCAAGGATATGTATTTTTTGCATTCTGCGTAACATAAAGAAAAATGTATATACGCTCAGGGGGAAGACAGTAGCAAGGCTAATGGGAGAATACCAACATTACTACATAACTCAGTCTTACTATTTTTAAGTGACTTATCTGTCTGTTAATTTCAGTATGTCAGCTATTTCTACTGGTATCAGAAACAGGCACTTAAAACAAGTATCACTTTAAACAATAGAAAAGTTACATCTTAATATTAATAGACATCTGATGAGGTACCAATATTAAGCGTAAAGGAGTAGTTTTTTAAAATGTAGTTTGCAGTTTTTAAAATGTAGTTTGTAGGGGGATTTTGTGTCATTTTAATGAAGTTTGGATTTTCACAGTTTTAAAGATAGATGAGATTTGTTTCTGCTAAGCATTACCAGGTAATTTGAGGACACATGTTTATTAATCTCATTCTACAGTGTCTAGTCATGCTTGTTAGCAAGAGGAAAAAGGCTTTCTTTTTTTTTACATGCAAATCCCATGAGTCCCCTGAAATCCATTTGTAAATGAACATTTTTCATTCAGACAAAATGCTTAAGGCTAAATTAAATAATAGCAAGGACAAGGGGTATCCTTACCTCACAAAGTCATGTACCCAATTAAAGATATAAATAGACACAAATAGTAACCGCTTGGATCTAGATATTATGTTTTCCTATATATTCATTGCATCTTATCCATCTTGATGCATTTGCAGCAAGATAATTTATGGTTTTAAAATGAAAGGAAGTAGATTCAGACTACACATCAGGAAAATTTTTTTTTTACAATAAGAGTGGTAACACTGGCACAGGTTGCCCAGAGAGGTGGTGGATGCCCCATCCCTGGAAACATTCAAGGCCAGGCTGGACAGGGCTCTGAGCAACCTGATCTGGTTGGAGGTGTCCCTGCTCCTTGCAGGGTGGTTGGACTAGATGACCTTTGAAGGTCCCTTCCAACCCTAACTATTCTATGACGCTATGATTCTAATATATGATACATGAGACAGGGACTACTATTCTCAAGTCCACACTCTGCATCCCTTTAAAACAAAATTAGGGTTCCCTGAGCTGTATTTTAAGATTTTAAAGCAATTAAATCTCAACAGTTGTTGCAGATACTTATCACTTCTCTGCTTTTGTGATCAAGTCTAGGACCTTCCACACCAGACACGTCACGGCATGATCAGTAGAGGCAGGATTAGGACTTTGCCTGTTCTAGAGGATACAACAAAAAAAAACCACCCAAGCTCATAGTCTTCTACCACAAGCCAGCTTTCCTGGCTCCAAAGGTAGTTGCCAAAAAAAAAACCACTAGTATGTTTTAGATTTCAGAAATAACAGATACCTTTCTGCCACCCCACCATGTTTTCACTTTAAATTTCCTTCCTGATATTGAAACACACCTGCTTGTAGTAAGAAGATGCAGTGACTGCTCGGCAGCTGACTGATGTAAACTAATGAACAGTGGGCTTGGTGTGATTTGTTTGATGCACAGAAGGTGTAACCTACCAAAACTGCCAGATGTGCAAGCAGTGACTTTCAATAAAGTTGATAAGATTTATAGGTTCCTTTCTCCAGATACTTGTTTTAATCTCTAGTCATAGTTGATTCATAAATGATAATTTCAGTTGATGATGAATCATGCCCTAAAGTAGTGAAATGATAAGGTTTGAACCTAAATACATAATGATCTAGGCTGTTTCTTTGCATTTTCGTTGTATTACCTCAACTATTATATCACATTATTTTCTTTCTGAATGATACTGTAACCCCTCCTCATCCCAAAATGCATAGTTTTAAGACAAAAAATGACATACAGAATTTTTAATGTTGTAAAAATAAAAATGCTACTTTTGAAACTTATTTTTATGCATATGCTTTATGACTTTTCAGCTAAATATTTTCATATCCTATAGAAATGCAACACTTGTCTTCCAGATGAATGCACTAACCATCAGGCTGCAGAGAAAGTATGGTTTCTCTTGCTCTCCTACTCCTGTTCCTGCGTATTTTGAATTATCTTTTTTTTTCAGGATAGCACAATTTCAAGAGGACAAGTGTCCTGCCCAGAGCACCCAGTCACTTAGTTGTAGGGCACTCTTCCACCAGATCAGAGCTGTGGGTTTAGCCTCCCTCTGGTTGACCCAGGTCCCCTCCTCTCCAGGAAATTTCTCTATCCCTTTGGTTGTAGTGTTGAAGGGCAGGCAGCCTCCTTTATTAGGATTTTGAAAGATACAGATATGCCCTGTTCTTCAAAAGAATGGTTCAAGATTACAGCTTTAGCACACAGCTGTAGACTAGGAGTCCTAAACAGATTGAGGCACCTCCCGATAGTTCTGTCTCAAGCATCCCCACTCTACTGAGACACAGGATTTCAAAACACACCTTTTCTGACGTGTTTTTTGTTTGTCAGCATGGGGTTCTTTCCTGCTCAATAGCTCCTTTCTGAAGCAGTGAACTTTCCTGGGCCCTGACATGAGAAAACATCTCAAGGGTGATGTAATGAGGAAACTAAAAAGGGGGTTTTCTTTTTGAAATATCTTTTTAAGTACTATTCCATGATTCTAAGTTACAGTAGTAACCTGTTACCTGTAAAAGTGCTTGGAGTAACAGTGCACATGTCAAAACCGCTGTGTGATGAGCATCGTGGTGGAGCACTAATGGCGATGAAGGTGGAAAACTTTTGGTTTGTATTTATGATGAGTACATTAGTTGCAAATTTAATTAAAAATTGGATTACTCAGCTCATAATCTCAGACCAGTTTTGTGTTTGTTTACATTATGTTATCCATGAAATTTTCACCATTCCTAAGCAGCTGTAAGCAGCATTTATCTTTCCAGTTCCACCTCACAGGCTGATCCTGAAAAATCTAAATTCATTTCTACTTTAGTAGACATTTATATTAAATTTCATCTTAGCATTATTTGACATTGTCTTAATTTTTGTTAATTTCTGAAACAGCATTCTTACTTTTTTCCTAAGCTTCAATCCTAAATTTCCCATATGATCAACCAACCAGAGTCTTGTACCTTTTACAGAACACACAGCAGCAGACCTTGGGAGAGAAGACTTAGAAATGAATTTATCAGATGCTTCCGGCTCAAATGGCAACTGATATACTGATAATTTAAGAAGTATTTTTTAAAAAGACATCTTTTATAAAGGAAGAATGTTATTCACTGTTCATGAGTGTATGTCTGGAGAAAAGGACATTGCAATTCATCACAGATTGCCAAGAACAGAAAGTACATATTAGACAGTAAAACTGACGCACTTCTGTCTAGAGAGGGACAGGTAAGAAAGGTTTGTCCCATAAATTATTTACACAGATTATGTTCATCTTAGCTGAATGCTGAGGTCTGATCAAAATTAGTCCTGCACTTGCTGCTGGCCATAATATTCTGCTCTGCCTATTTCAATTTTTTCATAGGTGCTCTATCTCCTTCTGGTGGATGACAGCCCATAAAATACCACTTGTGAGTGGGTGTAATAGAAGCAATCCAGGTGCTTCTGAGTCAACAGTGAGAGACTGCAGCTCAGGCTAGCATGCTTTCTTTTCTTCCTTAGGCATATATATTTTTTCAATAGCTAAACCAAAGACATTTCAGGGTAAGAGGTGTAGGCAATAGGAAGACAGGGATCAGCCTTACCGTACGGAAACTGATAAAGCAATGGTTGTACATTTTCTAGATTGTTCACTACTTACTACTAACTTAGAATCACAGAATCATAGAATCGTTAGGGTGGGAAGAGACCTTTAAAGGCTATCTGCAAGGAGCAGGGACATCTTCAATCAGATCAGGTGGCTCAGAGCCTCATCCAATCTGGCCTTGAACATTTCCAGGGATGAGGCATCAACCACCTATCCGAGCAAGCTGTTCCAATGTTCTATCACCCTCCTTGAAAAAAAAAATTTCCTAATGTATAGTCTGAATCTATCTCCTTCTATTTTAAAACCATTGCCCCTTGTCCTTTCAGAACATACCTCGCTGAAGAGTTTCTCCCCATCTTTCCTATAGAGTAGAGGGGCAGAATCACCTCCCTCAACTTGCTGGCCACGCTTCTTTTGATGCAACCCAGGATGCTGTTGGCTTTCTGGGCTACAGGCACACTTTGTTAGCTCACATTGAGCTTCTTTTCTACGAGCACTCCCAAGTCCTTCTCCTCAGGGCTGCTGTCAACCCATTCTCCACCCAGCCTGTATGTGTGCTGGAGATTGCCCTGACCCATGTGCAGGACCTTGCACTTGGCCTGGTTGAATCTCGTGAGGTTTGCATGGGCCCACCTCTCCAGCCTGTCCAGGTCCCTCTGGATGGCATCCCTTCCCTCCAGTGTGTGGACTGCACCACGCAGCTTGGTGTCATCCGTGAATTTGCTGAAGGTGCACTCCATCCCACTGTCCATGTCACCCACAGAGACGTTAAACAGCGCCGATCCCAATACTGACCCGTCATTACCAGTCTCTACCTGGACACTGAGCCATTGACAACCACTGTCTGAGTGTGGCCATCCAGCCAAATCCTTATCCAGCAAGTTGTCCGTCCATCAGCTCCATGTCTCTCCAGTTTAGAGTCAAGGACATCGCCAGCACCGAGTACCCAGAAGTCGGGGAAGGGTCGCAAGTAGGAGCAAATGAACCTAAACTGCAATACAAAAGAACACCTGTCGCTCCAGCCAGCAAGTCGGTTTTGTCGGGAGCCCTGCTAAAGTGTCTCTATACCAACGCACGCAGCATGGGGAATAAACAGGAGGAACTGGAGATGCGTGCACACGAGCAG
>WHYT01016749.1:558737-585169 GCA_009806455.1 Tetrax tetrax | reverse complement strand
TGAGCAACCTGATCTAGTCAGGGAGGTCCCTGCTTCTTGCAGGGGGGTTGGACTAGATGACCTTTGAAGGTCCCTTCCAACTCTAACCATTCTATGATTCTATGATTCTATGATTCTATGACATCATGAGCGACAGTGTCAAATGCCTTGCCCAAGTCCAGGTAGATTACGTCAGTTGCTCGTCCCTTGTCCACCATGCTGTAACCCCATCATAGAAGGCCACCAAATTAGTCAAGCATGATTTGCCCTTAGTGAAGCTGTGTTGGCTGTCCTTATTTTCCATGCACCTTAGTATGGTTATCAGTAGAATCTGCTCCATGATCTTGCCAGGCAGAGAGGTGAGACTGACTGTCCTGTAGTTCCCTGGGTCTTCCTTGTTTCCCTTTTTAAAAAGGGGAACAAGGGCTGCCAGGCCAGTTAAAAAGATGCTGCTTACAGACAGTGACCATAAACCAAAGAATTTTGTGTTTGTGCCTTAATGGGTTTCAACTCAAAGAAATTGTATTAATTGTATTAATTTTTCAGCTTTCCATGTCCAACCCACTGAAAAAATGATGCTCTGGAGCCCTTTAGTCCCAGTGTAGTCTGAAAACACCATATGCAGAGAAGAATGAATGAATGAATTCCACTCCAAAGAAGGCCTAGTCTGACTTTTTTTCTGTTTCCTGCTTCTTATATGTATATTTAAAGAAAAACAATCTATATAATGTATGCATACAGTATAGTACGCATACAATAACAAAGGAAACAGAAATTCCTAAAATACAAAAAAACCCTGTCATCCAAATGCCTTGTCTAACTATCCAAAAGCCATGAACAAATGTGAATAGCCTATTGTTATTCCATTATTTTGAAAAACAAATAATGCTGATGTCTTAGTGAATGTTCTGTGATTCCTAGGTAAAGAAAGGAGATTTCCATTCCACTGGTTATGGCAAAATTTGCACTACCTCAGACTATATCTAACTACAATTTTTTTTTCTTTTGCTTCTTGTGTGATGGCTTCAGGGAGCCGCAGAAGGACCAGTGTTGACCCTAGCACCATCTTTATTAAGTGTGCATTAAACGAGTCTAGCACACTTCATGATGCCAAGTTGAAGGCAATATCGTTTGATGATTTTTTTTCAGATCTGTCTATATGTTCATCTCATTGTTGTTAACTTTAATGTTGGGAACTTTCCTAATTATCTTAAATATTTAGCAACCGATATTGGATTGAAATATATTGAATACGTGCATGTAAATAATTCTCTTAATAGAGGACAGAAATTATGCTACTGTTGTATAATTTATGTATTAATAATGGTAATGAAAAGATGGAAGTAAGGGAAGGAGTGTTGGAAGAAGTTCTAATATATGTATGTGGCTTTTCTTGGCAAGCTTTGAAGAAATATTTTTACAAGCATTGTAATGATTTTGCAATCATTATATGCATAAGCTCTTCAAGGACTTTGATCCTGAATAGCTCCATACCAAAATAAGTATTTTATGGACAAAAACTGTCACAATGAAGCTCTCTACAAAAAAAAAGTCAGAGAGCAATGCATATTTTTTTCCATATTTCTCAACTTTCTTGACACTTCTTTGCAATTTCTATGAGCAGCAAAGTTACAGTAGGTGTTCATTATCACAGGGGAGTACATAGCAAATGATCATAAAAGATCAGAGGCTCAAGAGAAAAATACACTTTGTAGTAGCTTTATTCATGTTTTCTTTTTCTAGAACTAAAGAACAGCTGTTCCAATTAATGTGATTTTTCTTCCTTTTTGTTGTTACAGCTTTTCAATTTTTCTGGAAACAAATACATACTGACAAATTATATGAAGTGCAACTAACAGCAAAGTAGAACCGAGGTTAGAAACTATTGTAAATATTTCAGTTTTGTGAGTGAAAGAATGACCACTATGTAAGTCCTCTTGGCACTCAATGAAACCGATTCAATTATATTGTCCTTTTTACTGCACTGTGTGACCTTGAGTCTAAAAATGAGATGTCCTCTCTTTCTTCATTTTGCAAATGAAAAAAAGAAATCTTCCATGCCTTCCAAGAAGTCTTCCAAGATCTTAACTTCCAAATTGAGAGAAAAAAAGATGTATAATTGAATAAATATCTTTTTTTTTTAAAAAAAAAAAAAAAAAAAAAAGCTCCCCCAGGGCATAGACAGAAAATATATGGCTAGCCAAAAGTACCATATGAAGCCAAAAGTACCATTAAAACCATTAACCTGGCTTTCTGTAACTCACAGGTAATTAATACTTAACATACTTCTCTACTGAGTCCAGTACCTTGTATATTCATGTAAAGTACAAGGAATTTTTGGTTGAAAAATTATCCTTATTTTCACTGAGAGCTCTAATGATTGTTCATCTGCTCTCTTAAAAGTGTGTGTCTGATTTTCTTTTTAAATTTGATTGTAACAAGTTTAGCTTACCTGAGATATGCAATTATGTGAGACTGAAGAGGCTATTTTATCCTCTTGAAGATAACTGTATTTTCTAGTGCAGAATTTCTAAGATAGAATTTAAACTATTTTTAGTGTTATATTTTTCCTAAACTATGACAAAACAGTTTTCTAGCATAGACTTCTGATCTCTAGCAAATTCCATATGAAATATTCCACCTTGATTATTGTTTTTTATTGACAATTCTTTTCTAAGGTCTGTAAGTTAGCTGGGGCTTCATTAAATGTGCAGAATTTTTAATTGTGATATTATCTTGTAACATATAAAATCTTAAGTATATTGTATTTACAGTTACCTTTATTAACCTGATTTCCTGTTTCTTTAGAGAATTAGGTTTCTTTGTAAAAAAAATAACCAAAAAAACCCCCAAAACCACATTAACTGACATTAATTACATTATTCACCTTTAATTCTTTATTAGATTATTCCCATTATTACCATCTTTGTCCTTTGATCATTGCCTGTGATCAATTTCACTTAACTGGCCTATAGGATAATCCTTTTGCCCTGTGGTAAAACAAGTATTGCTCCAATCTTCCAACATTCCCACTACTTAACAAAAAAAAAACAAACAACCCCTCCCACCCCCAAAAAAAAAAACTAAAAAAAAAGAGAAACTCAGCTCTGTCTTCAATACTATCAGAATGCCTAACCTCAAGTTATCTGGTTCTAGTAATTTGAAAAGCTTGATTCCTATTAGCATACTCCCTAATCACAGAAGGGTTGAAAGGCACTTCTTCAGGGAATAGCTTCAATTTGATCCTTATTTTCAAGGAAAAGTATCTAGAATTGTCTACTACTTTTTTAACCACTGAGGACTAATAATGACTTGACAAATCAATGAGAGCCTCTTGCAACAGCAGTGGAATTGTCAGTTCAATGTTCTTGGCTACACGCACAGTATAATCTCAGCTGTTTGGAGCATCAAAAGACTTGGTCTTTGTAAGCTCCCCCATTAGGATCCTGAATGCTGCGAGTGTGGAGTGGTGACATATATAACTCTGTGTAGTGGGCTATTGATTATTTCCTGTATTTATGACTTCATACAGGAACTGTTAGGTGACATTTTTTGTTTAATCTTACAGACATGCGGAAAATGCCTTTGGAGATTTGGGTGAATATGGAGAGACGTTATTATCAGAAACAGAAGCCATATGAAAACAAACCAAGAAGATTTTTATTCTCAGAGAAACATGGAAGAATCTGGGGCAATACTCTGATCAATCTGAGCTCATCACTACAGGAGCTTGTAGGACTTTTGTTCTATTGTGCAAAGCCAAGGGCTTACGTAATTTGGGATCTATTTACAGCTCTAGTTCACATCAGGTAGTTCATGAAAAAAGAAAAAAAAAAAGGAAAAAAAAAAAGAGTTCTGTTTTTCACACACATGTATTGCTATCTCCAGATATACACATTAAGAAAGATGATTTTGTAAGTATTCTCCACCTATAAAAATCTTCATACATAGAACGTAAGCTCTTATACAACCTTTATTACATTTCCCATAGCCTCTCATCAGCATGCAAACTAATATAAACCACTTAGTGTCAGACAATATCTGAGGTTTTTAAAAAAATATTTTTAAGATGAAGACTGTGATCAATCAGTTGCAAACCTGAGCTCCACTGCACTTTAATGGTAGCCTGAGTGTGTATATTAGCTGACTGCAATGTCTAATCATGAAATGGTAGGAGTCTGTGAGTGCTTAGCCTGTGGGTAAAGGTGCTGGGGGAAGAGGAATATGGTTTCTGAGACAAGGATATGAAGAGTTAAGATTCTTCCTGAACATGTTCTAAGAGTTGTAAAAGTTTAGATCTCAAACAGTACAGTCTAGTGTCTTGAATTAAGTTTTTGGGTGGCCATTCATGTCAGTTTTCTCATTTAAAGTCTACAGCATCACTAGGCACCCTGGTGCTTCAAAGTCATCCCTATTTACTACCTGACTGCACAGCTTCAGAACAACATGACCTTCCTGTCTGCTTGATGACTGTATGGAGGTTTTTGGAAATGCTCTCAGCACTCTTTCTGAACATAAGTAATGCACTGGCATACTTATCTTCAGCATCTTACACTTCTTGATGTTTGAAGAACTGTTCATTCGCACATGATTTGTAGTTGCATGAAGCTGTAAGACAGTGACAAGCAAGGCTGTGTAGAGGAACGCTTGACTTTCAGCACAGATTGCTTAACCTGAGAGAACAAATATAGTGAGAAATAGCACACAGATCACATATCCTACAATTTACGACAAAGATCGAGATTCATTGGGCTGCCTAACAGGAAAATTCCATCCTCACATTAAGACAATCCCCAGATAACTCCAGCTTAGCAGACCTATATCCTCTGAACCTGATCCATTACAGCACAGACCTTCGGCACAAGGAAGCTCTGTGTAGCAACCATATTATACTCTGGAGAGGACATAACATGACCTGAAAGTCTTCTCCAACCACTTGGCCATAATGAACAATTCTCTTTACCCACTACAGAGTCAGGAAGATGATGTAGGGAAGGAGTCATCCCCCCAAAGACCACAAAATACACAGGACTGGACCTCGCAACTGTATCATGTAGATGACAAGGTCATGTCTTATCTCAAGGAAAGTAACATTTGGGCATCTCAAGAGAAATAAAACAACCCAACCCAAACAATTAAGAGCTCAAATTCAAATGTTTTGAATGAGACATACAATAGCTTCAGAAGGATAGTCTTTCATACAGAAAAAAAGAGGTGCACTAATTTGGCTTCAGCCACTATGATTTGCTGGTGCAGAGCTGCTACCTTTATTTTGAAAGGCTAATCCTGAATTTTGTGGCTGCTCTATGCACATAGTTTATGGACAATGCTAGGATTATGGCTGCTGTTATCTTAATGTCCAAGAGAGGTGAGGTTGCAAAGCAAAGCTCTCAGGAGTCCTGAAATTTTGAAGCAGTTGAGGGAGGAAAATGCTCTGTCTTGCTGCTTGTGTTCCTGTGCTCCAAACAACTTTGTATTCCTAGCTTTTGTGTCACTCTGGGTTTGGTCAAGCCATCAACTGTATTGCTTAAGGGAAACTTACTTTTTCTCATTCCACTTTATAAGAATTGTATATATCTTAAGTTGGAAGGAAAGCTGTTCAAGGTAAAACCCTTTTTCATTCGTGCCTTAAAGGAGAATAGCAATACACAATCAATTTGGTTGCCTTACTCTATTTTTCCTGTGGTTAGCGGATGGGCAATCAATTCTCCAAAACTTCAGGTTTTTTTAGACCCATACATCAAGCAACTTCAAGCAGAATTTTTACTTCAGGATATACACTTTTATTAAACCTCACAAGTTTGCAAGAATAAGGCCACCACCAACAGAAACTAACCCACTAAGTTAAAATTTATTATCTCTATTATTTTTATGTGAAAGGCAAATTTTGATTAGTATGCTCTACCTAGGAATACACACAATTGGCTACAGACATTTTTTTCAGATCTGAATGGGGTTTGACTTTACTTAGCAGACAGCACAGCAGAGTTTATTGTTAATAAGAGAGTCAGACCGAAGGCCCACATCTGTTTTGATCTGTGGAGGATTTCCAGGACTCCTTCCTCTGAGTTCTCCAGGGAGACAAATTGTTGATAACAGTAAGGATCATTTATTGTGTTAAGTGCAAAGCTTATTTTGAGTGCAAAAGTGGAGATTCTTAATATTAAATAAAGCCTGTTCCCGGGCAAGGAATCTCAGTAAATGTTGGCATGCATTCAGCTTTCTGGAAATAGTGCTTTGGCTCCTGGCATTGGGATGATTTTAAACTAAGTAAGATGGACAGACAAAGCTTCATCTCACTTAATGTCCTTGTCTTAAAATCTGCCTGGGTTATCCAGAGATTTAAAGGCTCTGAAATGAAATTTGGACTGGAAAAATGTCAATGCCATTTGACTAAACAGAAGTGGGTTTAGTTGAATTAGAAAAAGGAAAGGAAGAGGAGACTAGCTGAGACATTCTTTTTAATTACATATATTTCAGGAAATATATCTTGTATTTTAAGAAATACTTACAGAACACTTCAAAGGAGGAAGTGCAATAAAGGAATCTTCCTAAGAGCTTGATATAAAGCTTTGAGAGATGTGGACCAGGTCACAGGGATCATTTGTGAAGTGCATAGTCATTCTTCACCACTATCTTCTGAAAGTATCCTCAGGAATAACAAGGCAAATTTAGCTCTTGTTCACGCTTCATACTGTTTGGTCTTCTATCTGAAATGGAAACTGAGCTGAGAGCTAGTGATGTGTGTGCGCTTCCTCACTGCCCCAAAAATAAATATCTAGCACCCTTTGCTCTCAGACTTCATTCTTTCTTACCTGGACCCCTGGCTTCAATGGAGTTGAAGTTTTCCTTCCATTTCGGCACAATATCTCATATACCAACAGAATAGGTGGTTAAGACAAAGGTTTCCCTCATTTTGCTGCTCAAACCAACCATGAGATTAATTGCTCTCCAATCACTATATTTCTAGGTATTTAATAAAGTCTATTACAAAAGAAGTTCCTTAAAAATTAAAACTAATTTAAATAATGACACTGAAAGTAACAAATCCACAACTCTGTCAGTGGTTTCTTCAGTCCTATGACAGACTAAAGTGTTGTGGAAAAGGGTACTAGATTTCTCTAAGAAAGTGAAAATTGCTCTAAGTCAGAACTGTGCAGTTAGGTCAGAACTATACATAAAAGATCTCATTTTATAGTTCACAGAACTATCACATAATGTGTTCCATTTCTCTTCTAGGAAGGCTGACTGAACTTGGCAAATTTAGTGCTAAAAAAGTGATAACTTTGAAGATTTAGGCTCCTGTTTCTTTGAGACACAATGTACTCGAGTGTTTATGCTCATGTGCCCTTTCTGTACTCACGGAGTAGTTCCAGGCAGGAAGGGGTAGTGCCTGAGCCAGGACGGGGAACAGAAGCAACCTGAAATGGACTTTGCCTGCTAGCTAGTCTAAAAAAACTGTGCTAGCTCAACTGTGTGATGGCTGCTAATTAGTACATTTACTGCAGTGTACTAAAACGGCTTGGCTTCCGGACTTGAAAGCACCATGCTTTGTAGAGACATCATCTAATAAAAAGGTAAATTAAAGATCTCAATGCTTCATTGTGCATGTGTCTGATAAGATGAATATTTAGCTGATACAGTTTTTCCTTCATGATCAGTGAATCTCATGGAAAGACATTTTTGCAGGTACCTGACAAAGGCATTCAGCATTCTTGCTTCATTACTCATGAAGAAGTTATTAGCCATATTAAAATTCGGATAGTTTTCTTGAGATAGAAAGTTCCAGAAAAGACATTTATAATATGAAATGCTTTATGAGATGTTAATGAAGTATTTTTAAGAAATGTTTTAAATGTGTTTCCTTCATGTTTTCATCTGCCTTTTGTTTAATTAGGATTAAAATGCTAAAAGTATATTTAAGTGGCTCTGACCCAGGCCTCTGAAGTTTGCCAGTCTTTCTGGGGTCCTGTATCATGCGTCCACACAATGTCTTTGCATATGTAGGACAATGTGTAGCTGTATAGTCAAATACTGTAGTTTTTAAGGTTGCCAGATAGCTTTTGCTGTGCAACCCCTTCTTGCTTCTCTGCCAGGCATAGTCATTCATCATCCATGGCACAAGGCCATGCTCACAAGTTTGCCAGGACTCACCTGCAGGCTCACAAACCTTCAGACATAAAGAAAGTTTAAAGCCTAGAAAGCTTGTCTGTTGTTGCAGCTTTACCACTGATTCAACAGCAGATATGAACCCTCACAACATAACTTCAATACATCAGGATTTAATTTAAATATAAACAGTCAAATGAAAAATAGTGATGAAATGAGTACTTACAGTGATGAAAAAGATAAGGAGAATCAGCACTTTTCTGCTATGAGAAGACCAATGCAGTGACATACACCAGGTATCTGGAGATATGGCTAGGCATTTACATTAATTGTGCTTTAATCTTCTATTTGAATTGAGACAATCTGGGCTATGAATGTACTTTGGAAATTAAATGCCTCTGCACCAATCTGTCATGTTGGATTCCTATATTGAGTACAGTTACATTCTACTTTTCTGTCAGTGATCACTGGAAAACAAAGTACAAACACAGATAAGAGTCTTTTGTTGCAAGCAAATTGCTCAAACTGCTCCCTGCAGCACTATAGGTTTTAATTGGTGCACCTTCCCTCTGCATCTCTGACCTCTTTTCCATCTCCATGTAATGATTGCATAGTATTCATGCAGTTTAGTGGTGAATTGGACTGGGGAGCTGATCCAGCTGCAAAGTAGCCATGACCATTCACCATTTAGCTTAAGCAGCACTATTATTAAATACAGAAGCATGCTCAAAATAGTTCTCTTGCGTAAGTCACAAATTAGGAGAATGTGATCAAAATATGCTATTTTGATCAGACATAAATTCCAGCAAGAGAATAACACATGCGTATCCTTTGCCTGCCCAAATATCCACTACTTCATCCTGTTTTAACTGTTCCTGAAAGCCCAATGAAAGTTCACATTAACAAAGCTCATGCAGCAGAAGTAACATCCTGGTTCACAGAGGCAGATATTCCCTTTAGTTTTTCCCCTGGACTTGATTTTTGATAACTTAAGCTTCTGAATGAATAGGGAGTCCCAACTCTTATGCAGTGCTTTCAGGGGCCTGTTTCATTTCCAGTTGGGCATATTACATGGGATAGGAAATCTAAGGGCTAAGCCCTGATAACAGCTCATTATTAATGGTTTGGACTTCAGTACCTTAATGAAAGGATGTGTCTTGAAAACACAGCTCTGGAAACAATAAGTTGTATTTTTCCTTCTGAGACTATCTCATCATATTTACCGCAGCCCAAGACTTAAATTCTCGTGCATTTACAGCATCTGGTTTTAAGCAGCTAGTTAAAGACTTGAGGTTCCAGGACATAGTGACTTAAATGCTTGTGGTGAACAAAAGCACAATCTGTCTTTCATGAAAGTCTTTGTAATGAGGATGGGCAAGTTGGTGGACCTAAGTAGACAGTTCCTAGTCCCCAAGTAAGTTACCCTGTGAGACTGCCCTTGTGCTGCTTTGTTAGGTGGCTCGCAAAGAGCATAACACGAGGGCAGCTGTCTGCTACCACCCTGCAAGCCTTTGGGGCAGTCACATTCCCACTGCATCAGGAACAACCGCCTTCTCATACCATGTTTCCAATACATAAATATAACACCTGGGAAGGTTCTGCTAGTACCCATTCCAAAGCAGGATTTGTGGAGGATGGAAAGCAGTCACATGTCACTCTACATCTTTAAACAAGGGGCTCTAAACTTGTCTCATGTCATTATTTGGAGCCAATCTACACAAGTGGGAAGAGCTAGTGAAGATACCTTGGGTAAGGTGCTGTACCATCAGCAAGCTCATGTCAGCTGGAAGCTAGGAAGAGGGAGCCAGGGCCAGCTGCTTTTAACCACATAAAACATTAACTTGTCAGAAAAGTTTAGCATTATTGTGATTTTTCTGACATCAATGTCGTGAAAGCTTCAAACATTACCACACCTAATTAATAATAAACATAGATACTAAGATTACTATTCAGCTTCCTGAAATGCTGTAAGTGTTACATAAGGGAATTAGAAAAGTAGATAGATATTGCCAACAGAGTAAAATCAAATGATGAAAACTACCTACAAAAAGGACCACATATTTTCAGGATAACTCAATTTCTTTTCTAGGACCAGGTTATGATACATACCTAAAGCACAAAGAAGGGGTTTTTTTCCATTAAGGGCGCATCTTCTTTTTTCAAATCTGCTACTGGCACCTCTGCAGTGTATTTTTATTTTATTTATATATAATGCTGCTGTTTCAAATATTTTTTTTTCAAACTTATTGTGAAAATGTCCTTTTACTATCAAATTGCTTTCTTCAAACAACATCTTAATTTAAAACAGCCCAAATGCTTCAAGCCAATAATTTTTCATTTTTACGGAACTTTCCTGTGCAATTATCTATTTCCATGATAAATGAGCTTTTTCCTCCATGGCATATTTGTATTTCAGCCAGGTCTCACTGCTCTTGTTGTTCTTCAAAGTAAGGGTGTTTGCGAAGAAGAATAAAAATCCCTTTGCCCTTACCTCCCACAAAGAAAAAGCCAAATAATGGTGTGACACAGCTCACCTGCTGCATCCGAAAGAGAAATTCTGTGACTGGAGGACTGAAAAATTAAGAACAGAACAGAAAGTAGTGAGATTTTCAAATCAAGCACATAGTGTTCCTTACATACCACCATAGTCTCCATGCAGCCCTAAGCAACCAGAAATGCCCTGTTAGGGATCCCCCAAATCCCAGGAGGTCCCTGGCCACTTGCACAGCTCTCTCCCATGTCTTTTCCCTCACAGGTTCCTGCCAGCCAGGAGCTGCTGCACTTTAGGTACACCCAGACGGTTCCTATGGGACCAGAGCCAAGTTAATCCTTAATTTGGAGAAACCTTAGGTTGCTATAATTTCCAGTAAAGCAAATTTAGAGGTTTAGGATCAGGGAACTGGGAGCTGCCTTACTGTCACTACTTTAGCTGCATCCAAGACAGGCCAGACACTTCAGGAAAGTGCTAAAGTACATAGGGTTATTTTATGAGGAAAAATCAAACAAAACTCTCCCTTTTCACTCTAAATTATCTTTATCAGTGTTGCTGCTCTCTATTACCAACACCATACTTTCCAGGCTCACTGTTCCAGCTGTCCTAGGAGAGCAAACTACTGAGCAGAGGGGAAGAGAAAGCAAATATCTTAGCAGACAGAAATCAGATCCTGAGATCTCCCTCATGCTGCCGAATGCTGTTGTCAGTGGTAACTCGGCATCTATGCAATACAAATAAGAAACAAACACTTCCAAAGGAGAACTGAATTTGTCTGGAAGCTGTAATAGGCCTACATGTTATACTGACTGAGATAACTCTGATTATCCCAACCAGCTGAAATAAGTGACAGAATAAAGTTAAAATATCATTTAGGTGCAATTAGTCAATTACCCTTGAACGTAATTGGCTTAATTGAAAAAATAAACAGCTACACCATCTGTAGTCACTCTCAGATTGTAGGAAGTTTAGTATGATGCTTTCATTGGCAGGGAACATTAAAAATTAAATTATCCATCCATCCTTACTGTGTTTGTTACAAATATCCTATATATATATACCATATTTCTATGGTATAGAAAAGTGCTATATATTTGTTTCAATAGCTACTATTTATTAACTTTGATACATTTTGACATACTTACTGCATATATAGGATACATGCAATAACATAGCATACAAACAATATGATCAGAAAATGGACAATACATTAATTAATACATTAAACTAGAGGCTTCTTTAGGGTTCATGTGGCTTCTGTATTGTTGAAAAATTTACCGCTGTGGGTTTTCTTAGCTTCCATCCACTGGAACAAAAAGTATAGAAATGTACTCTCAGACCATAGCAGCACAATGTGAACATTAAGATAAATGTTGAAAACTTTCCCTTTTCAAATATCTTTTGTTTTTTTTAATGGCCATTACACTTTTGATAAAGATAAAAGGGAATCAGAATTCCTGGAAATAGTTATTTGAATGAACTTTATCTATGAATGAATGGCACAAAGACTTTTTGTTCAAGGCCACATTGGTCAGGCCTTTGAACAACCTGGTCTCGTGGGAAGTGTCCCTGCCCAGGGCAGAGAGGTTGGATCAAGATGATCTTTAGGGTCCTTCCCAGCCTAAACCATTCTATGATTCTGTGATTTTTTTCCCCTTTTATAGACCGCAAAATGAAGATGAGACTATAGCATCCAAGTTGACTTGAAATAATGATGCTAATTTTAATCTTGGTAGATGAGATAATGATCCCAGTATAAGAAAACCGTAGCATGGTTCTAAACTTAGACTACGCATAGGATCATGTACCCACGGTCTCCAGAGGTTGGGTCACACTGAAGCCACACTGTCTCCACACTATAAAGGCTAAGCCCACCTCATTCTAGCCACAATTGCATCTCTATTTTGCTGTGCAGACATGCCTATAACATAGGTAGGTTCTCTGCAGGAATGAGTGGGAATCATTGCCACACAGATTTCCCATGGGCCTGGGTACCTCACTGGACAGTCAAGCCGAAGAGCAGTGGGAGGGGGTACATGACGTCAGGATCACGGGAGTCAGCAAGAGAGCCTGAGCTACCACCACTCATGGCAAGGCATGAGCTATAAAAAAAAGAGTGAAACAGAGCTGAGACCAGGCCATGCTAACAGGGAAACACGTAATTCTCCAAGTTAAAGTCCCTTAGAACAAGTAAGAATGGAGTTGTGCTTGTTTTAATATCAACCTTGAAGGCAAGAGTCATTTGTCTTAAAAACCGTGTGTGTATTAAGGCTTCTTTTACATTGTATCTTAGACTTGCATATGCTCTGGAAAAGACAGGTAAGGTAGAAATAATCAAATATTTTCAAGCCTCCCACAGTGTTTATGGGGCTGCTGTATGCATTAACAGTCATACGAACACGAAATAGAAAGCACCTCAAGCATTTCAAATAAGATATCCTTGCCACTGCATGAAAAAACATGTAAACTCATCTACTGACTTTGCTATCTGAAAAAAGTCAGATGATTGTCAAGAGAGCAATGACTCAGATGTCTCCCTAATATTGCTAGATGACCTGGCAAGGCTTACCGAAATTCCAATTACCAGAAGTCATTCAAGCACTCTCTAGTAATAATTATATCCTTTGCTACCTAGTAGATGGTACTGAGCGGCAGGAAATTGAAGGAAACAGATAACCCTACATTAGATTCTAATTACTTAAAATTTGGTGGAAAATCCAAGGAAAAAATGACTATTTCCAGATGATCGCCCCTGCAATTCATGAATAAAAGATAAGTATTAAGCATCCTCATCAGTACAAAATAAATGAAAGCACAGATGAAAAACAATCACCTATTCAATGTCTTAATAACCCTGTGCATTTAGATATTTTTCATCACCATGATTTGAGCAGGCATAGGATTTTGCTTCTTCCTTGGTCATTATGGCCTCATTCCAATATTGTAATGTTTAAATGAGTCTTTATCTTTCTGTCCAACAGACCTAGCTAGTTAATGGTTGAAGAGTAATTCCAATAAATGTGTTGAACAAAGTAGAAGATGATCATCACCATTTAAAATCATTCCATAAATGCTTTATCACCATTGTGTTATAATGTAGCTTTAGACCGTGTTTTGGCAAAGTTTGCGCTTCCAATCCATTGTTACCCTTGCCTCAAAGCAAGAGTCTCATTAAGAAAATTGCTTAAATGTTTTATCTGGCAGTTAATATATGAAATCAAAGAGGGGCTGTCATTGACTCATTACAATAACAAATATGATCGCATAAATCTGAGGAGACGGTGAGATTTATGGGATCAATACACGTGGATAAAATAGCACACGACGAGCCTAAACTCGTTAGTTGCTGGGCATCTGCGTGAAGAAGGAAGATCTTGGGTGGGAAGTGTTGGAACCAGGCAGCAGCCAGCACCAATATCCTTTTGGAGAGCTACAGACTTTTTAAGACTGGTATATCAGCTTTTTTTTTTAGCAGTGACCTGGTGGCTGTGCAGTCATGGGGATAGAAGACACAAGGTAGACTGCCTCAGCAGGGAAGGTGGCCAGCCTAAGGGTGAGCATCCTGGCACACCTTCCGTACCCCTGTACAGAGCAGCCTCATCCACACTGACTAATGAGAACAGCTTCTGACCTGTTCACCTCACCAAGACTATTAAGCAAAATGGATAACGGGAGGCCAGAACTTGAATCCTTGCCCCAGCTCTGTTCAATTTGCAGACTACAGCATCCTGCCTAATTATCTCATAAATGCAGTTGTGCTGACATGAGTTGCATTTTGGTGCACTCCTCAGGAATCTGGATGGAGCCTACATTTTCACAACGTTAGTAAAAGAAGTTATATGAGAGATATATAAGATACATCTGATCTAAAGATATAAGAATATCTTTAAGACGTTAAAAAACTGGGGCCTTGTATTCTATGCTGCTAATGACCTGAGTGCCAAATAGCTCATACTAGAACTTCTCAGATAATATCATTCCCTTTATCAGGTTTTCCCAGCTTAGCAGAACTAAAACACAACTAGCAAAGAACAGAACTTAAAATTGGGTACCTATGGGTAACTTCTCGAGTACAAGAACTGTGAGTACTTATTAAGTGCCTGTGCTGCCCTGCAGTGCAGTGAGGTTTTCTGGGGCCATCAGCACATCAGGAGCAGCTGGGCCACCAACTCTGATGATGGCATTCCCCGGGGCTCAGCTATTTCAGGCTGCTGGAGCTGCTTCTGGCTTTGGCCTTGGCTGGCAAAACAGACAGCTCAGGCCTCTTTCTATTCTTCTGCTACTGTTTCACTGAGAGATATTGCCTTTTTTTTCCATTTGTCTCTGCATGGAAAGACTTCTGCTTTTATTATCACAGAGGGCTGTGCTATTCTTTATCATCACAGTCATATGTAGTGTCTTCTCTTAGGGAGCTGTGTCAGCTACAAGCAATAAATTAGAAGATTTTTTTTTATTTTCTTTTATATCAGCAAGTCTTCAGTGGACCTCCTGTTAGGTAGAAGTGGTGCTAGCAAATCTTATTATCAATATGCTGACACAGTGGCAGGTGCTGTATTTTTTTTTTCCACCAGGATCTTGAATCACTGGGCATAGCTGGGACTTACAATATATATATTTATGTCCAGTCTTACTATGAGCAGCTTAAAGTCATGCATGTGGCTTGTTGTCAGACATCAAAAATAAAGGCTTACCTTATGAAATTAGGTATAATAGCAACAGTAAGCTGTTGAGTACTACCTAGTCAATAAAAATCAGGGGAATTTTATAAGTGTCTAGGAGAAGTACTTTATTTGATTCCAGCTGGTTCAGTCTTGAGCATGAACTCATCACTAATTTTATAATAGGGTTACATTTTGTGAGGATTTCTCAATATCCCAGCATATTTGAGACCTACATAAGCCGTCTTCAAGATCTTTTGCATTCTTCCTTCTCAAATAACCTTGGTATGAGTTCATTACCTTTTTGTTATGTTTTGGAAAGCACCACACAGATGTGTTGAAGCAAAATCCCAGCTATGCCTGGCAGCTTTCTCTCAGAGAGAGCAAAGGCTATGATTACACTGTCCAAATACTCTTTATAATTTTTTGCTGTATCTTATTCTCAATAGCAGTTTGGGCAACCACAATCTGCTTTCCCTTCAATATTGGAAAGGCAGGTTTTATTTTTTCTTTTTTAAACTGATTGGCATGCTGTGATGGGACTCTGTGCAGGCAGAGCTGCCCACATCACATTCCCTAAGGGAATACACCCAGAACTCACAAGACTTTTGAATTAATAAATATACAGATTTTTCAGAACTCACTCTAGAATAACTAACCCTTTCAATAGAAAAAAAAAAAAACAAACAGGGATAAATAGATTAAAATTAAAGCATTTATTGCAAGCATAGCTCCCTTCCTGCAGAGCAAGTGGTAGTTCAGAAAAAAAAAGTACAGTTCCCTATGGATCCCTTGAGACTTCTCCTTTTCATCTCGTCTGGCACTTGACT
Source organism: Tetrax tetrax (assembly GCA_009806455.1). NCBI lineage: Eukaryota > Metazoa > Chordata > Aves > Otidiformes > Otididae > Tetrax > Tetrax tetrax. Next base: position 569,102 of record WHYT01016749.1, on the reverse strand, counting down.
ATGCAACTGCCCTGGCTCTTGCTGGGAGCTCTACCAGCCTTTGACCAAATGGCTGAGCCATGACTTGGAGGCCTCTCGCTCTCTGCCTGCCTTGCACAGCAGCCAGAGAAAACACTGAGAGCAAACATGATCTCTTCCCCACTATACATGCAAACTTTTGGCTTTGTCTCGCTTTGGATTTGTTAGCAGCTCCAGAAAGTGCATGAAGATCAAACAAATCTTTCCAATATAATTGCATCTGAAAACAACAAAAAAGCATTAAATTCCTTGGAAGGTTTTCTCTCCTGGTTAAGCTTCTCTTAGCTATCGGGATAAGTGTTTCTTGTTTAGCTAATATTGACCCTCTATATGCAAAGACATGAAAATTAGTTATGCCAGTGCCCGAGGACCAAAGCCTAGTTCTCTGAATATATTGTGACCGTTTTAGCAAGTACTGTGGTAGAGAAACCATTGTACAGTAGTGCTTCTGGGCATCATTTTATCTTGCATTTTATGCTACAGCATGAACAACAACTTGTACTGGTTTTGTCAATTCTGAGTTTGAACAGTACACAACTTTCTCCCTCAGGTCTCTTCTTTCTTATTTTATATTCTCTCTCATGTCCAAACTGCAGAACCACTATCTGCCCCTATAAACATCAGACTGGATAAAGCAAATTCCCTTGCTTGCCAGATTTAATTACTTTGTCAAAGGCAAATTCTGGATCTTTCTTAATATTTTGCCTTAAATCCTGGAATAATATGTTCCCTTGGTCAGAAACTCTCTTCAATTTTTACATTCTTCTGGTACTCTCTCTCTCAGTAAGCATATATAAAATGTTTGCATTTGGGTTTTTCTTGCCTAGAGCAAAAAGGAATTGCAACACTTGATTCATATAATTTTGTCAAAGTTCTCTATTTACATAATCGCTCAAATTATATCAGTTTATAAGGAGAGTTTTAGACTGATGATTGAAATGAAAGCTATCAGATTGCTGGTCTACAGGAAAATTAGTTTGGGAAAACTTTCTTTTAAAATCTTGGTCTGCTGTTATGTAAGTCTCTGTGTTCCCTAAAGATGAAACAAGTTATAAAGAGCCTTTTTGTTGGACCAAACTTATGGTCAATTTTAAATCTCTTAATTTATGATTGCCCCTCAGTTAAAGATTTCTGGGTACAAGGTCCAGAATTCATTACAGAAGTTATAAATGCTGACCTTGATCTACCCTTGCCTCTGGCGGTTCTCTTTTCTGCCTTCCTCCCCAGGGGCATGGATGCTAGTGTTGAAAATGTATTAAAATATGCTTCCACAAAGGTTCTGGCTAATTGGCCAGATTTTTCTAAGATCAATAGCAAGCACACTGGACTGAACTCTGAATGCTTGACCTGTTAATGATAAAAAAATCCCAGCAACCAAAATAGACAAGTTATTAAGATATTATCCCAGAATCCCAAGCTATTTTTAGCAATTGCTAAATTTTCCTGCCCAAAACTTGAAGTCACAAGCCTCATGTCTCTCCTCCTGTGTCCTGTGGCACCATATTGTTGTCTCTAGGATTATCTCGTATTTTGTTCAAAGCTGGTTTTATTTGTTTGTCTGGGTTTTTCTGATGTTTCCTTCAACTCATGGAATCCTCATACATAAAATGAATCAAGGCATGCTGGAGAGGAAAAGCATCAATTTAGAATGTCTGCCTGTGCTTTCTCTCTTTTGTTTCACAGCGTATACTTTCACACTGTTTTCTTTCTACCTGAAAAACATGGTTCTGCAAACAACAAAATAATTTTGCTTTGTGCTTATTTTTTGCTTTGTGTTTACACTGTATTAATGTTAAATCTGCTGTGGTCTTTCAGCCCTCCACCTCAGACATCCTTATGTGAAGCAACATTCCACTCAGAAAAATCAAACCTGAAATTGTATCTTTGTTCGATGGGAACATCTAGAACAGGATTCATCTCAACTAACATGAAATGCCTAAAGATGCCTAAACTCATGCAATTTGTTTAAGTTCCCTCCCTCATCAACAAACACTCAAGTCCAAGTAGTGATTCATCCTATCTATTTTAGGCACTTCCTTTAGTGAGACTCTGGAGATGCCTGTTTTTCTTGGTTAAAAGAGATTTCTTAGTTCTGTTAAATTAAAGTTTATCAAGGCCATCGGGAGTTACATTTTTAATTGGCATGAAGTAGAATACATAAAGTAAGACAAACTGTATGAAATTCTGGCAGATCATTAAATGTATTTCTTTGAATCAAACTGGAATGAATGATTATTCGATCTGGTAAGGATACACACAAACTTCCAGTGTTGATGCGCTCCTTTATATGAAACCGGAAACATTTTGTACACTTTATCATAATCATGTCATAGGAAATTATAATTCCTATGACAAGTAAATGACCCTTTACAAAGACTTTTGCAATTTGAATTTAAGTGTGTTGAATCACAAAGCAGACACTGCAAATACTTATTGATTCACCTTTACAGAGAACCTGGGATGTCCTTTAAGGAGAAGCATCTTTCTCACCTTCTATTCTGCAATATGACAAGAGACATAAGTGGGAATATAAGTGAAACTCCCTGAAAAAAAATTAAAAACAACCTAATGTATCACATCTGGTTTATTAGCTATTACTATTAGGGGGGCACAAGGCTGCCTATTCAGCTGCTCTCAAGGGCTGCATGCTGGGCAGAAGCGCAGCAACCGATAGGAAGGGTTTCATGCTGGGAAGAGCTGAGTCTACCTCGACCCTGCCTGAGGTTCAGGAACAGCTATGTTTGCAAGCTCATGAAAGCAGGGGGAAAAAAAAACCCATAAAACAAAACACAACACACTCCAAATCACACCTTTCCCTGGAGACCCAGAGAGAACTGTGCAGTTTCAGGCAGTCAAAGAAGCCAGGGAAAGTTTCTGGGAAAGGAACAGACAGCAGGCAGAGGTGATTGGTTTTTAAACTTTTGGTACAAAGCTTTTCAGCAGGAAGACTCGGTTTTCTCCATTTAAAAACTGGTCTTTTTTTTCTCATATAAATATACTAAGAAAGTCAGACTTCAAGAGACTGAAATCAATTGGTGGTTTCAATGTGCTCATGGAAAACAGTAGGCAAATAAAGCAAGGAGGTGGTCGGTGACAGCCAGCATGGCTTCACCAAGGGCAGATCGTGCCTGACCAATTTGGTGGCCTTCTATGACGGGGTAACAGAACCATTTTATAAATGGTAGCTCAAGATATTTTCAAATATCAGCTGGACTGATCAGAGCATTTGTGTCTTATCTGGGAAGAAACTTACTGAAGTGTTCCTGAGCATTGTCATGGTATGAATAAAACAAACAATAGTCTGTTCTTAATTTAAAAGGTCTTTCATAACATCCCAGTCAAATATTTAATGCACATTTTTCCAGTCCTGACGTTCTTACCAGGGGTTAGTGTTCTTCCTTGTTCTATATGTTATTTTATAAAAACCTAGGTTTGGGGCAAAGGCAGTGAAGTCTCCTTAAATTACTTGCTACTTTGATCTCAGATAACCCTAAAGCTGGTGTGCACATCGCAACTCAAGTTTGCATGCATAAAAATGAACTCTTTTTGGTGCATTGAAGGCAGCAGTAATTTTTACTTTAGGTTATTTGCATGAACTTTCTACTTTGGTATTAACCATGTGCTGAGATAGAGTTCAGTTTGGTTTAATTGCTTTTTTCTTCTAATTTTGTTTCCAATTTTGTCATGTAGAATAGATCCAGCAGGGTAAGATAGAAGCAAAGGAAATGCCCTCTTTTTTTTTCAGTGTTTTGCAAAGGAATAATATATACAAACTGTCTCTGCCCATATTACGTGAGGGCTGTAAGACACTTTGGAAAAGGTTGCCTGTGCCAAAAAAAACCCAACCCAGGTGAAGTTTTTAGTTGAAAACTGCTGGAACAAAATATCCTGACACTCCAAATTATCCATATAGAAAACCAAACAAATGAACAATGGCATTTTAGTTCAGTTTCAGAAGAAGAGTTCATACTGAAGACTAAAGTCACTGACTTTCTGCCTGTATTCTCAGTGGCCAATTATAAAATCAAAGAAAAAAGAGGAAAAATGAACTAAGAAGGTCACATATTTTACCTCCAGGTTACATCAACTATACCTAACCAGTCCTGACAGCTGTTTCTCTAACTTGTCCTTAAAATCCTCCAGTGACAGAAATTCTACAGCCTCCCAAAGCAGTCTCATACACATCAATTTATTATGATAGAATCTAAATAGAAAATGGAGAAGTTTAAGCAGAGATTACATTTAAGGCTCTAAAGGAAAACATGTATGCAGGTTTGAAACCGCCTGGCAATCATCCAGGCTGGCTTGAGAGAATCCCAAGAAGAAAGATATATAACTGCAGTGCACTGAAGGTCAAGGTTAGGACCCAAGGATGTACATCCATTTACTCAAAAGGATGATGAATCAAGTGGCGAATGCAAATACAATACAGAATTATAAATTACTGGCAAAGTAATCCATGCAGCATCTGGTAAGCACACATGCACACACAGCTTCACTAAATACAAGGTATCCTAATTCTCATGCATTGACTGGGAGAAGACCTTACATTTGACAAAGAGGAAAGAGACTGAATGTCTCAGTAATGTGGAATAGCTGATTAAAAACTCCCACCACAGCTTACTTTGCAGTAATATTTTCATACATCTGTACCCACAGAATGGACAACATAGTGCAACACATTGTATTCTTCATTATGCTTAAGATTTTGAGGAAAATATGGAAGAGGACTTTATCTTTTTTCTTTCATTTTCTTTTTCTAATCAGGGTTTCCCTAGGGCCAACCCACTGACAATCACAAGGGAGCCTTACACTGAGAGTCGGATGAAAAAAACCAAACATTGAGCTTTTATAAAAATTAAAAATCAGTCAAAGGATTAAGTGATATCAAAATTTCTCTGAATTAGATAATAGTTTGGCTATTGTGTAACTGGACTGGAAATTCAGTACATTATTGATATTTTTCAGTTCCTCCAACTGTCCCAGTATAAGCAGAAAACTCTCTGATCTGCACATTCACTTGCATTGGAAATTAAAAGGTCTTTTTAGTCATGAATGTGTACTCAGTCTTTTATATCACGCATTTGTGCATCTATTGTGAACAACTCTAAATTCACCACAAACTACACCCTCTAAAAAATGATGACTAAGGGAGAATGTTGGCTTAAGGGCAAATAGAATAACAAAATTTGGTCCTTCAGATATTTTAGGAGTAAATATTGATGTGGACATCAAAGATTAACACAAAACTGTCTATTTACACTGACTATAAATGACATCCTGCCTGCAAAGGGATCATAATTCTGCAAATAGAAAGTAAAAAAGTTTATACAATGTGACCTACAAACAAGGCAGAAGATGCTGCAGTAGTTTGTCCAGAGAAGAGGTAATAAAAGAAAGGTGAGAAAGAAACTAAGGGAATAAAAATTCTACATTATTTTGGAATAGGACAATAGTTTTAAATTACATCAAGTGAAGTTTAGATTGGAATTTGCAAAAGGGCAAGCAGAGTTGGGTACTGTAGCATGAGAAACCGACTGGAAGACAGAGGCTGAGGAAACACTATGTGCAGATATTTTTAAAGGTCCTATTAAAATAAACCTCTGTGAGGACAGCTCTAGGAATAGGTGATCTCGACTTGGAGCAGGGGACCAGACTAAGACACCTGCAGCTCCATCCTGCAGTGTTTTCCCAGCCCTTCAGCGCTTAGAAAACAGCAGAGATTGAGCTTTGGAAGTGCTTTGCTAAATGATTCAAAAGGCCTTTCAGTTAGCACTCAGACAAAAGCTCTACCTCTCTGCCTCCTCCCAGAGACCTGTTTCTAATTCTTTGCTTTGCATTTGCTTGGCATTTTTGTAATTCTTTTTCTGAGGTGATTTGTCACTTTCCCTCTAGGCAATCAGACATATATCTCTGGGCAAATCAATCCCTTACTCTATGCTTCCCCCCTCCCCCCATCAAAGCTCTTAGGCTTAGAAGGAAGGCTTGGGTGCTGCCCATGTTTGCATCATCTAGTTTTTGATGTCTACATATTCATAGTTTCCTCAGTGGCTAGATATAGGGCAATTTATTTCCATATTTAACATGCAATGACTGTCATATCTTTCAAGAAGGTGATGAGATTGCTGACCTAACTCTAACAATTCTCACTCACATTGGGAGCTACTGCTCAAAAAAAAATGAGATGGAGGTGGGCGAGGGAAGGAGAAAAAAGATGAGTAAAACTTACTGAGACAAACGAAAAAGTACGAGACCTCTGTATAAATACAAAGCCACATGATGGCAGCATTTTGCCCACATTTTTCTGACTACTACTGTGCATTAAGAAAGTGGAGAAAATGCTAGAAACGAGACAGAAGTGATCTTTTTTCTTTGAATCAACCCAATTACAGCGTTTCCCTCATGTCTATTTTTGATCTCTACCTCCCTCAGTCGAAAACAGCTGTCACCTTTGCTCAGGTATGTTTTGGACATGTTAGCAAAAGGGAGAAGGAAGTGGTAAATGAAATAAATAAATGAAATTAAATTAAATAAGGCATGTTGAAATAATCTGCATTTGAAGCTCAGCTTCTCAGTTTATCTCAAAGACCCGTTGTAGCTATGTATCTCTGAAGAAATAAAAAATCAAAGTAATTAAAATGACAAAGGTAAAATTTAACACAGATCTTGAATCCACAGCAAATTTCAGTACAATTTCTCAAAAAAAGGACTTTCTGCTACTCTTTCCAGAATTTAAATCAAAGACACATTATCCTACTCTAAGTTCTCACAAAACTGCACAAGGCACTAGCATGGAAGTATGAGCAGATCGCTTCAGAAGTAGCTAGTATCACCACAGTCAGTGTTTTTGTAATTTCATGTTCTCACCAGACCAAAAAATGAACAGCAGCTTGAAGACTCACTGATTCTAGCGGAAGAAGCAATTTATTTCACACTGTTTTTGAAAACTGGTCACCCTCATTGGCCAGTCAGAAACCTGCAGTCTCTGTTCTCTGTACAGCCCTGGGACTGCAACTCATGTGCTGCAGAGAACTTTGCATGATGTGCAGCATTCGTGCAACAATACATAATATCCATGCTCAGTACAAACAGTGTGGGGTTTTTGCAAGAATATTTGAAAAATGGAAATGAAAGTTTAATTTGGAAGATAATTTAGAGAAACAATTGTCTTCACATTCAGTAGGTACTTTTGACCCTGCTAGATATATAAAAGCTAGAAGCAATACTGATTGAACTGTAATAAGATTCAGCATGTGGTTCCAGCTCAGTGAAACTCCATTTAGTATTCAAAGAGCTTAAAAGACTTCCAGAATACATAACACCAATGTTGCAATGACCTCTGCTCAAACAAAATGTAATAAATTTGTCTTTTCTGCCTACAATAACTACAAATGTATTTGTAAGGATACCAGCAGCATAAGCTACACAGAGCAGATTTTTAAAAGTCCAAAATGTTTGTTTGCTCTAGTATAACTGACAGAACTTATCATTTATTGGTGAAGGCCAATGAAGTGGAAGTAGAGAGTTTTTTTCACTGCTTTAACAGTCTAGAGCTAATGGGCTTTTCCATTACCTATCTTTGTTGCAGATCCATTTACCACTTTGTAAACTTGCTTGTAGGTTTGCCTCACTGCAGGGCCACAGTGCAATTGTACCAATTAAGTCCTAGCTGAATAAGAGAGAATGAAATCAGGAAGTAGGCCCTACAGGCAAGGCAGAGACTGTTCAACAAGTGAGAGGGGAATCTGTCTGAATGGAGCTTACTATAAAGGCTGCATAGGTTTTCTTAAATATAAAAAATGTAAGTATAAGCATATAAAATCCATCTGAAAAACGTATTTTTTAAAATATGTGAGCAAACATACTTTAACAGATAATCTGGTTCCAGGTCTAGATGTACCCTGGGGATGAGCCATTACCTATCCTATGCGTTGGTAGTCCAAGACGGTGAGAGTAACACAGTTCATTCAGTTCAACCTGTACACTTCAGGCTTGTGCCCCCTCACGAGGATGAAGTATTGGCTGAACTTCTCTGCAAAGGATTTCTTGTTTGCTTTTGTAAAATTTTCAGTGGGGAGGTTAACAAAGTAAATAGATTAATCCATCTAGCACAGGCCAAGGAAACATCTTCCACAGGCAGGCTGGCTTGTAAGTCTCAGAACAGAGCAGGCCGCTGTTGAAATACCAAGCACACTGAATATCCTAAACACATTGAAGCACAACTAACTAATCCTTCATGGTAATTTGAAGAAATGCTTGTGGATTCTGGGTAGAGGAGTTATTTACTTTGGTAAACCTCATAATTATACTGTCTCTTGTTTTAAGCCAGGCATTTTTGACTTACAAGATTTGAGTGCTGGGTGTCTTTGCTTTTATATGATGATATGGTATTAGCAGCCTGGAAATTGGGTGAGGGTCAGGCATGCAGATTCCCACTGGAGGGAAGAATGGTCCCATTCCAGCTACCACAGAATAAGGAGAGGCATAAGCACACAATTATTCTTTTAGTCCTCTGAAATGACTGCAGGATCAACAAATGTGCTACTGTTACTACTGCTGTAGTCCCAATGGTTACTCTGAGCGCTCTCCAAGAAAAGAGATTTTACAGCTGGTCATCTTTTGTCTCTGTGTTTAATGGGGATTTACTTCAAAGCAGAAGGCCAGGGGACTTGTATTCCCTGCATGGCACTTCAGGGAAATAAAAACACAGTGGTCCTGCCTCCTTCCTAGTTTGGATGTTTACAAAGAAGGAGGGCATAGTGTACCATGACCTTCTGAAACTGAAGGTAATCATTAATCTGTACACTTTTCTCAGTCCATGAGCGTATTTGTGTTACCATGTGTTTAAGCAGCATGAATCTTTTCTTACATCTGTGCATTTAATTTAAATTAATTAGAAATAGTGCTAATGCTAGCTGGATTATGCATGGATTAAATACGTACTACACCCTCTAGTAAGAAGGCTTGATGTTTTTCAGTGCCATGTTGCACCACCTAATAACTTATCATTCCCTCTAGGGCGTGTCTGTGACCAGCACAGGGTCATACATACACAGCCAAAGCACACAGTAAGATTTAAGAGGAATTATTTAGACTTAGAAATTGAAAAAAAAAAACCAAACAACAAACCATAGTTTGATTAATTTTCTCCTAATAAGTACAATCTTCATTTTAGAGACAAAAAAAAAAAAACCCAACTCATTCCCAGAAAAGCTAGTGAAAGGTTAATGAAGGTACTTGAAAAAGTGTAATAAACTAATGAATAAGTGCCCAGTAAGCACTATGTTTCCCTACCTGTGTAACAATTTCAGGAGAATTTTGCTGTTTAATGATCTTAGCCTATTTCTATTTCTAGTTTTGCAAGTAGTGCTGTTTGGGAACCTCACAGCATTTGATACTTTACAGTGATGTGTGCTGTCCCAGATGTGTCGTTCTATGTGCTGAAATATATTTGCAGTGTTGCAGATTTTTTCTGCTGACTCTTAGTACAATATCAAAGGCAGGTGCATGCAGAAGTTGGATACAAAAATTGTTAACGACCCTGTAACTTTTGTTATCATTAATAATTTTTTTTTGTAACTATACAGACATTTTCAGTGCTTCCTAGCTGCAGAGATGAAAAACGCAAAGGCTCAAAATTGGAGTTGTTTTAATAAAATTCCATGGAGACACCTGTTCAAACAAATTTAACTATTTTGTTAATCTTACGGATGAACCACATGCTCAGGAAAAAAACTATTTGGGTGGTGATTTGAGGGTTGGATTGTATTGTGAAAGCTGACACAAGCTTTTTGGAGGGTTTTTATTAATACCCATCACTGTAGGAGATAAGGGAGGATACATGCCTTGTAAATTCTTACAGAAAAATAGAAGTAATTACTAAGCCAGACCTAGTACTCAATACTGTTACTATTTTAGCACATCTTCTTTCTTGAGCCAGATCATCTGATATGTAAAAAATGTGGCTTTAGCCTCAATCTCTTTAAGCGCTTGCACTGAAATTGTTTGTGTTTCTGAGTGCTTCCTGGATGAGGACATACAGTTATTAACTTATTACATTTGTGCCTTATTTTAAGCAGAAAAAAACAGAGTATGGCTAAGTTAGATGTTACAGGAATATCTTTGGTGAAGCTGAAGATCGGCTGAGCTGTTCGTGTCTTTCACCATTGACAGTTTTTAAGACTATTTAAAATGTATTTAGCAACACCAAAACAAAAAGACAAAGGATAGATTTTTGGTGTAGGCTTTTAGGCATCATTCTCCTACAAACTCCCTGGTCATTAAAAAATCTTGTCTTTGTAAGAATGACAACAAATTGAAGGAATCTCTGCTGGTTATTACTCCCCC
>WHYT01016749.1:543203-558717 GCA_009806455.1 Tetrax tetrax | reverse complement strand
CCCCCATACACATGCTTGGCTCAGGTTCATCCTAATTCTCTTATATGACAAAATCCTAAAGCTTCTCGAAGCCGTTTGAAGGGAGAAATGTAATAAAAGCAACAGAGGGGAGCGGAGGTCATTAGGACTTATAATAACAGTGTCACCAAATGGGTTCCGCTACAGCTGAACAGTTGCAAACGTGTTTCCGAGGAGGGGTTCGTCATGCTGCTCACCTCTCCTCATGGCATGTCTGAAAGTACAGATTAGCTTCACAGTAAGAAGCAGACTAACAGAGCAATCAAGGGGAAACACACAAATCTAGTAAACATGAGAGACAAATGGGGAAAAAGTCATGATCCCAGTAGACTGCCCCTGTGTTGATTTACCTAGTGAGCAAGATCTGTATGCACACATTGGTCATGTTTCTGTGTAAAGTCCCTCCTGTACCGATGCACCCAGGAGTTGCCCAGTATTGCTGTATTTTCTTCCAGACTTGTGTGATTCTGGAGACAGCAGGTCCTGGGCCCTGGCAGACTGCACCCCCTGCGCAGTGCTGCGGACAAGGGGTTTCGGTCTGCATTGCCCTGAGCTACAGGGTGCCTGTGCTCTGCAGACACAGCACACTAAACCACACAGAAAATACAGATTCTACTGCAAGGATCAGTTTGTCCAATGCTGTGCTACTAAATAAAGGGATATGCACAAATGCAAAAACTTACTTTTTCTGAATAGATACGGAGGTAAATTATACTCAAAGAATTGAAGAGAAATTCAACTGGAAGTAAAAAATATTAAGATTAAAATATGTATATTTGCAAGTAGAGAAATTCCAAATATTTAGAAATATTGGGGCACATATAAGAAATTAAATATTGTATAACTAAAGTATAAAAATACATTTCTAAGTACTTGTGAGTTTTAGAATCTGTTAGGTGAGTTGAACACTAGGTAAACAGACATAGATAAAATATCACTTATATCGCTAAAACCATTTAATCATTAAAACTAAATTCTATTTTTAGACAGTACTAAGAGAAGAACTAAGGTACATGGAAAAAAAAAGGAGGTGATTGGTGACAGCCAACATGACTTCACTAAGCCTGACAAATTTGGTGACCTTCTACAACAGGTTTACTGCATTGGTGGATAAGGGAAGAGCAATGACATCATCCACCTGGACTTATGCAAACCACTTTACACTGTCCTGCATGACATCCTTATCTCAAGGCTGGAGAGACATGGATTTAACAGATGGACCCCTCAATGGATAAGGAATTGTCTGGATGGCCACACTCAAAGAGTTGCAGTCAACAGCTCAATGTCCAAGTGGAAACCAGTGATGAGTGGCGTTCCTCAGCAGTCACTATTGAGACTGACATTGTTTAACATCTTTAACATGTTTAACACCAATGTGAACAGTGGGATAGAGAGCACCCTCAGCAAATTTGCCGATGACACCAAGCTGTGTGGTACGGTTAATACACTAGAGGGAAGCAATGCCATCCAGAGCAACCTTGACAGGCTGGAGAGGTGGGCCCATGCAAACCTCATGAGGTCCAACAAAGCCAATTGCAAGGTGTTGCACATCGTGGCAATCCCAGGCACAAATAAAGGCTGGGCGGGAAATGGATTGAGAGCGGCCCTGAGGAGAACTGGGTGGGTGGGAGTGCCGGTGGGTGAGAAGAAGCTCAACATCAGCTAGCAATGCACACTTACAGCCCAAAAAGCCAGCTGCATCCTGGGCTGCCTTGAAAGAAACGTGGCCAGCAGGTTGAGGGAGGTGATTCTACCTCTCTGCTCCACTCTCATGAGACGCCACCTGGAGTACTGCATCCAGCTCTGGAGTCCCCAACATAAGAAGGACATGGACATGTTGGAGTGAGTCCAGAGGAGGGCCACGAAGGTGATAAGAGAGCTGAAGCACCTCTCCTATGAGGACAGGCTGAGAGAGTTGGGGTTGTTTAGCCTGCAGAAGAGGCTCCAGGGAGACCTTATAGCAACTTTCCAGAACCTAAAGCGGGCCTACAAGAAACCTGGAGAGAGACTTTTGGTAAGGGTATGTAGTGATAGGACAAAGGATAATGGCTTTGAACTGTAAGAGGGTAGATTTAGATTAGATATAAGGAAGAAATTCTTTGCTATGAGGGTGGTGAGGCACTGAAAGAGGTTGCCCAGAGAAGTTATGGATGCTTCACCCCTGGAAGTGTTCAAGGCCAGGCTGGACGGGGCTTTGAGCAACCTGGTCCAGTGGAAGGTGTCCCTTCCCAAGGCAGGGGGGAAGGGGGGTTGCAACTGGATGATCTTTAAGGTCCCTTCCAACCCAAACCATTCTATGATTTTACGATTCTATGATTCTAAGAGCTTTCTCTTTATTTTATATATTGCTAAACAGGAGTAGGCATTTTAACAGACAGAATATTTCTGCAGAAGAAATAAAACCTTTCTATTCTGTTGATTGCTTTGTACATTATTTTTTTGGTAGCTTGGTTGACAGACAAGGAGCTTGTTAAAGAAAAAAAGAAAACTTATTTTGTGCATTGAAGAAAACCTCTTTTATGTCATTTCTGTCAGAGAGTTATAGATTGCAATTGCCTAAGTGTGTTATATATATTTATGATATATAAAGAATACACAAAAAAATGCACAACCTGTGAAACACATAGGTAATGTTTAGTAAAGAATGCTCCTGAGAAGAAAAAAAACTATTAATGGCAAAGACTCACAAAAACTTGAGTATCTGTTATGCTTTTTCTCTCATATAATGATGGAAGATTTTATAAGAAGAGGAAAAATATGTTTCAAGAAAACCCTGCAAAGCTTTATACATACACATTAGCAAGATTCCATGCTCATTTTCTGTGGACATGTCATGAATAGATGAGCTTTTTATGAAACATCAGGAAGAACTAGATAAAATGAGTCATAAATACTATCAGTAAGAACGTGTTGTTTTATTCAAATTACTTATATATATATATATGACAGTATGTTCTTTCTCTTACTGAACAAATGGTTCTACCAAGATGATTGAAAAAATCTGAAGAAAAATAGCTTCAGATATCTGAAAGTGAAAAGTCGATATATGTTTATGCAGGAAAAGCTTATGCAAAAATCAGGGCTGCACAAAGTACATGTGAATTAGAACAAATTTTTAAGAATCAACACCATTAGGGATTGTATAAGTTCTAAGTTTTCCTAAAAACTTAGAAAGTATCCCTGAAAGATAGATACTGCTCATATACGTAAGGGAGCGATAAAAACGTGTCAGATCACTATTTCATCTTCAATAAAGCTTGTGCCAGGATCTCTTTACTGACTGTGGCTACAATCCTAGAAACTCTGGCAAGTGGCGGCTTGTAAACTGCGCACTGCAAACTCATGAGATCACCATACACTTCCTAGTTGCACTGTGCAAATGACCACTGCTGGCTAAGGCACAGATTTTTCAGCCCGAGCCCATGCACCCTCTCAGTACAGCAGACATTCGTCCGCCACACTCTGGGCCCCGGCCAGCCCAGCTGCTGAGGCAGAGCGCACCTTCTGCCTCCCTGTGCTCTGCTGCCTGTGCTCGCCCGCATGACAGTCATTCGTTCGGAACCTTTGGGTGCTGGACTGCCTTACGTAGCATTGCAGTCATGCCCTCACACCTAAAAAGCTGCCTCAGGCAAGCAAGGCCACCCTCACTCCAACCTCAGCTGCCTCAGCACCCTTGCAAAGGCCAGGCTAATTGATCGGTACTTTATGTTGGGACACATGATCAGTGAAGCGTGTCTCAGTGCTTGGAAACTGGTGCTTCCGACTGATGAAGACATTTCGCATCATACTCTGAGATGCTCATCTGAAGTTGTAAATCTGTTATACAAACCTGATTCAGTAATAGGCACTGCCTACATCTCGGCTAGAAACGTCTTGCAGGAAGCACTGCTTTGCAGGTATGCTCTTATTGTAACTAACAGCAACATTCCCTACTATAAGGAAAAAATTCACTGATCCAGCTTATGGCTTTCAATAGCTTATTAGCTACTAGAAGATCAAAACACATCAAATAGGTTGGACTTATGATGAAAAGGCTTTAAATAGGTTGGACTATGATGAAAAGAAACCACCAAACCAGGCAAGGAAAGCAATGAAAAGTATGCTTTTTCTTCTCTCCTGCAGTTTGCCTTATTTTGAGCACTAGTTAAATGAATGTAATTGAAAGAAACGCTTTCACCTAGCAGCATTCAGCAGCATAACAACTAAAGAGAGTTAAGATATTTTTCTGTATATGAATTTAAAATACATACATTTTAAAGATGATGTTGGCTTTTACAGTTTCAGGTACATCAAATGTAAATAATATGATCACTCACAAGAATCAACCTTTAACACTGGACATTTAGGGCTATTAAAACCTGGAAAACTTTCTATGCAAAGTCTGTCATTGCAGAATACACAAAATCTGATTAAAACAAAAAAAAAAAGGAGGTGATGTATAAATCCAGCAAATTATAAACGAGCATGAAATTACAAGGGACTAGTAGAAAATAGAAAAAATCCTGAAGAGTGAGGATATAGGTTTTCCATTATTGAAATCCGTAAACTATCCTGAATCAAAAGCAAGTAGCAATGGTTGGCTCAGCTCTGTGATAATAAAAAATAGAGTACAGGCCTTGTTCAAGCATATTATGTCATAGAGCCACTCAGGGTAACATCTTTGAATGCCTGACGAAGTAATAATTTACCTTTAATACACTTAATTGAAGCCCTCTTATCAGAAAAAAAAAATGCCTATTTTTTGACAACTGTCATTTTGGATCTAGTATTTGCCACTTTGGCACATGAAAATGCATTTTTTTGTCACAGAAAATAGGGCATTTGAAATGGAAAACTAAAAAAGCAGTATTGAAGAGCCTGGCATCCCTTAAGAGATATTGCTGCACATGTAGATGGAGAATGGCTGATCAGAGACCTTATAAAGTAGTACAGGGAAAAAATGTAATGAACTGATAATCACAGAATCATAGAATAGTTTGCATTGGAAGGGAGCTTTAAGGTCATCTAGTCCAACCCCCCTGCAAGGAACAGGGACATCTCCAACCAGATCAGGTTGCTCAGAGCCCCGTTCAACCTTGCCTCGAATGTTTCCAGGGATGGGGCATCCACCACCTCTCTGGGCAACCTGTGCCAGTATTCCAACACCCCATTGTGAAAATTTTTTTCCTTGTATCAAGTCTGAAATTGAATGTATTAAAATTAATTCTGACTTCTGAGCTGTGACTGAAGAAGATGCAGCCCCCGAGGAACTATAGGTGCCCAGGTCCAACACACAGAAGTTGTGTATTCCCAGCAGCCCTGCTATTAAACCATGAGCCCATCAGCTATTAAACAGGTGCCTACTGTTCCTATAGTCTTCCTCTTCACCTACTTACTTCCCCCATGAATGAATTAATTCCAGGTGATGGGAAAGCCCATATATAATATGAACTGTGACCAAACTGCTGGGTTGTGCATCGAATTCACACTAAAGACCTGAGAGGACTGCAATGTGGTTGCACACTTGGGTCGTGTGAAGGCTCTGCACTTGCTTTGAACAGAAATTTTAATCCAGACTGTGCACCTCTTTGCAAAATGTCTTATCCAGCAGGCTGTGAGATAAACACACTGGACCAGTTTCAACTGGAAGTGTTAAGAAAATCTCCATATGCAATACCCTGGTGACAGAGGCACTGCCGAGTTAGAGAGTGGGTATTTGAGCTGCAATCCTTCATATCCCAAATGATTTTTTTATTCATTTATCTGGCAAATAGGCCTAGCTTTCAGCCAGAAATGAAGGCCTGGCTTTGTACAGGCACCAGATGAGGGTTCTCAGCTCTGAATCCTGGATGGAGGAAAATGCTTCTCTTTGGCCTAGAAAGAAGTACCTGGCTCAGCATTGCTTCCTCTGAGGAGAGCTTTGGCTCTCTTGGCTCTCTTTTCTCCTTGAAATTTTGTTTCTGGGTCAGGCGTCCCCCTGCTCAGTCACAAGTCTATTTGTAGGCACCTAACTCATATGTATTATACCAGGGAGCCCCGTCAAGGTGAGTACTGTGAAGGACAGCCTAAAAATTTGGTAGTTTACTATGAATCTACAGTGCTTGCTTCGTTCTCAGCTAATCAGCAGCATTTTTCAAGAGACACTTCCAAAATATGTAATCTAAAGTGATTTACATTGCTAATGAAATGAATGCCAATGAACATCACACTTTCTCAGCCTATCCAAGGCATGATTTCCAAGTGTATATAAGGATAATGGATACAAAAAAATGTGCATGAAATATTTCTAATAGGGATGCAGAATTTGATTAATTCACCTCCTTTAAATAGCCTTTCATTACTTAGACTTCTATTTATTTGGGTTTTTAAATATGACTTCTAGACTACTGGAGAAAGTAATTCCAAAACCACCAGAATCTCTTAAGTAGGCAACTATTTTGCAATCAGAAGAGACTACAAAGTTGTAGCTGTGTAACAATCATGCATAATAGAAATCAAACATTTGTTTCAAAACCTGTAATTCTATCTGACATACAGAATGGTAATGGCTGGGTAAGGGAGAAAGGCAGTGGAAGTTTCAATAATTCCACATGCAAAATTAATAGGCAATCTTGAACTGACATTAATTAATAAAGAAAATTTTTACTTGTACCTGTAGTTCCGCATTTGTATATGACAAAGCTGCCCAATCTGTTTTCCTTGTTCAAGCTGAGTGAAATGGAGGCGGAAAAAAAAAAGGCAGCAAAGAAAAAAGCCTGAATGTTGGGAATCAGCTTTATTGTTCTCACTTTGACACTCAGAACTCTAAGCTGTTATTACTGTCCCAAAAAGAAACACTGAAAAATCATTTCGAATTTCTCTCAAGCTATTTTTTCCCCTACTCTTCTTTGGCTGAAACCATATTAGTATTAAAGGGGTGAGCCCCAAATTACTTTTATACACTTTCCTAGGGCTCCACGTGTTACTGAAGCATGCCAGTGGCAAAGACCTTGTTTACACTAGCACATCATGTTAACATGTAAAGCTATATGTAAGTAAAATATTAGAAAGTGCCTGTCTGGCTAAACTGGTACAGCATGCCCACATAAAAATGGAGTAGGTGATGGAAACAAGCAGGACACTATAGCCTGTGTGCCTCTGTGGTGCAAGCAGCAATATGGGAAACAAGCACACAGACTTGTTGTCATGAGTGGACACCAGATGTGAACTGGCACTGTCTCAGTGGTGTCTTTGGGCATGCTCCTACTGTATGGTGAGAGATAGACTCCCATTTTTCATGGAGAAGGACATTCCTTTGACTTCACCAAAGAGTGAGATTAAGTCAGCACAGAGCTGCTGACGCTGCAAATTCAAGCCCTGACCCCACTGTAGTGACTTGTAGCTGTGGCCATACCCACACTGCATCAGTGTTATTGAGACAGCGGTCCATCATGGGCTTTCACTGCTGTGTGCATAACAGAGCCTGAGTGCAGACTTGGTCCATAAAACAGTACCTATTTTGAATCTGCAAAGGCAACATGCAGCTTACTGATGGCTTTACTGCAGGTTTCCATCAGCTGCACTTCTGAGAATGGTGTTCTGCTTTTCAAACGTGCCCTCAAGAACAGCTTCCACCTGAGAGCTGAATGTTGCTAGAAAAATGAAGAGTATGGCACTGCCTGAGGCACAGGTAACAGATTTCAGAGAAACAGTCTGGTCTTGGGACAGAGCATTTCCTAAATTCAGAGTATTTCTGAGGAAAAATCATGCATTAACCATCTTTAACCAAGAAATTTCTGAAATTAATATGTATTAATTTTAGGAGCCCTTTGCCAAGCCACAGTCACTCAGTGTCTCCAGATGTTAGGGGGGAAGCATACAGCAGCCTCTGGAAGCAACATTTGGTTTGGCTCCCTGAGGTGCTGGTCTGTCTTTCAAGGCACCTTGCAGGCTCTCAGCTTGTCAATATTGTCCTCTAACTTATTTCCTACACTGTGCCTTTAAAATCTATCAAGAAAAACCTATTACACTTTACAGAAAGGCCTCATAAGGATCTGAAGTCTGCAGCAGCCTTTGCTTTGGTATTAAGGCAGTTAACCCCACCACAACCAGCTGCTTTTCAAATGGCCGGAGCCTTTTCTGTCTCTGCAGGAACAGCACCTCCTGGGTCTCCCTCCACCCTGGCAGCTGCCCAAACAAAGGGAAACTCCCTTGGCACTCCCCTTCAGCTCCTCAGAGATGGATGCACAGGAAAGCATTTGTAAGTCTCAATAGATCACAAGGAGAATGCGAACACACAGAGATGTAATCCAGAGCTTAAAAGGTGTCACAGCTTGTAACCAAAAAGTGATGCTCTGAGTGAGAAAATGGCTGTTACCGGAACATTTTGGAATTAAAAGCTGATGAAAAGTTTCATTTTATTGTGAGTAAGGTACGGGCAGAGATTATTTTCTTCCATGGTTGCAATACTAAAGCGGCATCTGAAAGTTAAAATAGATTTGTTATGTCTGCTCATGATGAAATAATCTTTAATGTATGGGTCTTCTTGAGAATAAAAGGATGGCATCTCAACTGCAGAGCCAAGAGAGGGGGCTTGAAGTACCTTTTCCACCCAAAATCACAGACTCACAGAATAGCTGAGGGTGCACAGCAGCTCTTGAAATCACCTAGTCCAGCCCCCTTGCTGAGAGCAGGGTCATCTACTGCAGGTTGCTCAGAGCTGTGTCCAGTCAGGTTTTGAATAACTCGAAGGGTAGAAAGTCCACACCCCTCTCTGGGAAATCTGGTCCAGTGTTTGACCACCATCACAGCAAAAAAAAAATTCCTTCATATGTTAAAGTTGAATTCCAATTTGTGATTATTGCTTCTTGTCCTGTCACTGGGCACCACCGAGAAGGGTCTGGCTTCATCTTCCTTACTTCTTCCGATCCTCAGACATTTGCACGTTGACAAGATTTCCCCTGAGCTTTCCCTTCCCCAGGATAAACCATCTCAGCTCTCTCAGCCTTTCCTGATATGCCTAATGCTCTGAGCTTTCAGTGATCTTAGTAGCTCTTTGCTGGATTCTATTTAGTATATCTAGGAATCCAGCTCCGGGACCAGCACTCCACACGTGTCTCACCAGTGCTGAGAAGAGGGGATGGATCACGTCGCTTGATCTGGCAACAGTCCTAATGTAGCCCAGGATGTTATTGGCTTTCTTTGCCCCAGAGATCTACTGCTGGCTCATGACCATCTTGTTGTCTGCCAGGACTCCCAGATCCTTCTCTGCAAAGCTACTTTCTAGCCAGTTAGCCCCCAGCATTTACTGATGCCAGAGGTTATTCCTCCCCAGGTGCAGGATTTGGCATTTCCTCTTATTGAACTCCATGAGTTTCCTGTTGGCCTGCATCTCCAGCCTGCCAAGATTCCTTTGAATAGCGGTACAACCAATACAAGGAGCACTGGCCATTCCTTCCAACTTCGTGTCATCTGCAAACTAGCTGAAGGTGAACTCTGCCTCATCATCCAGGTCATTAATGAAGATGTTAAACAGGATTGGATCCAGTATTGCAGGGAGGCTGTATCTCATCCTCAAGGAATGGCAAAGTGTTAAATGAATAAAGCAAAGTGGTAAAAATGCCTTTTATCAGGTTTTCTGCTATGTAAGTCTTCTTTATACACATCCATTAGTGCAGCTCATTGTTGGGGACAAATTGAGTCTTTCAGCACAAGTTCCAATTTCTATGGTCTGGTGTTCTGTGACTTTGACTTACTCCTACAAATATTTGTATTTTTTTTTGCATAATATCCTAAACATGCCTTAGACAGTCTAGAACTACTTAACTTCCAAGACCAAAGAACAGAAGTATTTATCCCAGTATGACCAAATGTAATATACCCAAGGATAAAAGACTGCAAAGGCAAAAAGGCCACCCAGCCCTTTGGTTTTGTTTTTTTTTTTTTTCTGCACCAACAATTTGCTATGACAGGAGCAGATCAGTAGGTTGAAACAGCTGAGGCTGAAGCCCAGAACTCAGTCTGTGAAGGCAACTGAACCCTTCTGCAACCAGAACCAACATGGGGGACGATCAGGGGATTTGCTTGAAAACCACAAATACCAAAATACTAATGTAGGCACAGCCTAAACTACAGACAGCAGACAGAAATGCTTGTACCCTTCCAGAAGATGCAGTAAAATATTAGTCTGAAACCTATGAGGGAACAAACCTCTTTGTCCTTAACATCTTTCCCTCATTTATCTATAGGAATTAGGAAGTAATTTTTGAGGGGGACCAGAAGAATAAGGGTCTAGAGAAATAGGTAGAATGGCTATGTGTATATACATGTGTACATGTATGTGTGCATACGTGAGAATGCATAATTTTGGTATTTTCACAAAGCTCATGAAATGCAGGTCATGTAAATTCTTTTTTTTTTTTTTCTGTATTGGAAAGAAACACATCTCACTTTTTGTAGACTCAGTTTAGTGCTCACTGAGACTCAGCCTTGTCGATTCAGTCAACACTTGATGAGACCCATGTATTAGAACAGAGCAAAGACTTTGGAGGTCTGGCCTATCTTGCTTGAATAACTTAAAACAGAGCTATCAATAAATATTTAATATTGTCTTGTAAGTTATTATTTTTCTTTCTTTAAAAAAATCAAGGAAATAACTCAAAATAATAAGTAATGGTTTACAAACTTTCATTGTTTTGTAATGTGTACAATGTATATTTATAAAATCTCTGTAAACTATGTTTCTATTCAAGTGTCCTACTATTTATCCAGTGGTAATAAAGATCAAATTTACCTGGTTGAAAAGTAATGTATTGAATATCTTTAAAAGCCATTTTTACTTTTCACAAATGTTGCTTCCTTAGACTATTAAAATGTTTTGAATTTAAAATGGGATGGATATTTACATCCTTATCAGCTGCAGATTTGCTACAGTAAGCAATTAAGGAGTTTCTCTGTCGTCCATCAGTGATGTTGAATTTTCTTTCACTGTAACAATTCACATTTAATCAAACTAGTGAAAAAGTAGCAACTGGTTGAATACTAAGCCCAAGAAAGTACAAAAATATAACCAACCTTTTATCTGACAATAGCTGTGTGTAATAAATCAGATAGTACTATCACTCTCAGGATGCTCCATGTTGGGGACAGGCTGCTGCCTCAAATGAAACAGCAAGATGGCAAGGTGAAAGCCAAAACAGCTTGGCCCTCCATCCATGCTTCCACAAGTCATAGTACAGTCAGAATGATTGGGCACTGGGATTTCTGTCAGGCTTTGCCTCTGTTGGATTCAAAGAAAAATGACCATTTCCAAATCCTGAGGGGCACTTGGGCCCAAGAAGTTTGTTTTTCTCTTTCAAGTAGGTTCATGTATTCTGGGAGAAACATTAAAAGATATTCCTTCAATTTAGCATTATCTCTGAAATACAGGGCACAAGTGGTACCCAAGTGACATCAGACTTTGAATTTTCTGACAAAACTATCTAGTTACATCAACCTCAGTTTGATTAGCAGTGTACAGCCACATTCAGGAAGATAATTCTGGCTGCATTTGAACACATGTGCTCTAACAGGCACTGAAAGTTTATTTCTTTATTGCTGTTCATAATATATGCACATGCAGTGAGCTATTTTGCCTTGCAGAGAATTATACTGGAGCCTGGTGATTTCAAATTCAGTGGCTTACAAAGGCATTTCTTTGCCCCTCAAAGGAATTAATTCTTTGCAAAAGACTCTAACTTTATTCTTATTTTGCATCTCTGGGGTTTCATATATCACCATGGCAACAGGCAGAACAGTATTCAAGATTTACACCACTTGGACTTACTTTGTTTTGGACAACAGACTGAGTTCAAGGGAGGTGTCTGATTAAGGATTAGAAAGACTTACAGTAAAAGCTGCATGCACTGTCTGAGGCAGAGTGAACTTGGGGTTCTCTTAGAAGGAAAGCTATGGTTTGACTCCTGCCTCTGGCAGTAATTTCTAGTCCTGTTAACTCCATTCCCCATCTGTAAATTGAGGATAATGAGATTTCCTTGTCTCCGAGATTATTCCAAGAATTGGCTAGAAATTGTTAATATCTTTGTTATGTTGACTAGCTAGGAAAATATTAAATGTTATTGTAAGACAAAGAGGACATTTACAAAATACGAACTTTCTAAGAAGAACAGTGAGATAAATGTTAGACAGAGTGGGTGATGCTGTACAATCTTCTTTCAAAAGGATGAGTTAAGGATAAAATCCCCTAACTAGTAAAGAGATACAGCTGAAAAAAGATCTGATGGGTAAGGAAGATCTTTCAATTCCTTAGTATGCAAAAAAAAACCCCCAAAACCAACAACAACAACAAAAAAACCCCCAGGTATCAGCACTCTTCCTCTCAAATTTCTAGGGCCATATCTTATACTTTTCTGTGCATTTTCAAAAAAACTGTATTTCAAGACAGTTGACTGTGTATCTCTGAAAAGAATTCCAATTAATTTTAAGCTAATTAGCTAATAAAATATTTTCATAAGGTAAAGAAATGTCTTACAGAAACCACAGTGCATGCTTTGGCGCTGTTGTAAGCTCCCTAAAGCAGCAGTTACCTGTGTCATGAAAAAAACGCGACTCTAATACAAATAAAATAAATTTGTACCACTTCCTGGAGTTTTCTTGGGTGAGGCAAACTGGAAATGATAACAGAACATATGTGTTTTAGTCATACAGAGTTCTTAATCAACTTTGTTCCTCTGTTATTATTTTGTAGAGGAAAAAAAGAATTACTAAGGACTGAAAATAAATTCAAGTATCTCATTTCAACTCAGCTCTTTTCAGTTTTAGAAACCCCAAATCTAAATGCTGTCTGTCGTATCACTAAAGCCAGTGCCTATACTTGCTCCTGTAACAAGACTTAATGATGCTACAAAAAACTTTGAAGATATGGTCCATCTGCAATTCACAGAGAGGGCAATTAAAAAAAAGGACAGTAATCTTTTCTGAGCTAAACACATCCAACTTCTCAGTTTCCATTACACTGACAGGTCTTCTCTGACGCCACCTTTTCAACACTGAACTATTCTGTCACCGATATGAACTGTGCCTGATATGTAATTAATTCATTGCTTGACTTCTATTTCACCTAGAATGAACACAACCACTATCACAAACACTGTCATTTTGGTTTATATCATTATTTCCCTTTTTTCTAAAGCTGCACACGATTCTTACAACAAAGATTTCCAGGCCAGAGAAAAACAAAGCTTGATTTCTTTTTTTGAAACAGACTGTGCACATCTTCAGATCATAGATTAGCTCAGGAAATATTTTCTGCTGGAAAGCTTGTTCAAATGATCGACTGCAAATTCAAAGACAGTCACTAAAGTTGCATATAGCCTTTGCTTCTTGAGCTTGCACCACAGGATTCTGCTGACACAGCTGCAACAAGGAAGCATGGAGTCCCTAAGCTGCAGGATCCCTCCTGGACAAAAAAAAAAAAAATTGATCAGCAAAACTCTACTATTAGCAGAGTTGTTCATTTCATTTGCAGAGGAACATTTTCCAGACAGTATAGACTGAAACTGCATCTTTCCCACTTAGAGCACTTACGGTCCCTACATCAGTATAATCCATAGTGCTTTCTTTCATCACATTGCACATAACTGAAACTAGAGAGGCAAAAGTTGCAAAGCAGCTCTCACATCACAGGACAAATTGTTTCCTGCACATCAGCAGTTAATGCAATTGGCTTTTTCTTCTTGAACTTGGGTATAGACTGCAATTGTCTGCATACAGGCCAACAGAGCTATTAAGATGTCTCTGTTTCAGCATCAGTGCTCTGGCAATGTATTTAAAGCTAAGTAGAATCAGTAAACCTGATGGCAATGAACAAAATTGCCAGATTGACTTTACACTTTAATTAATTACAAGGGCTTGCAAATTATCTTTACAGATGTAAGGCTAGCTTTAAATAAAGTAAATCATGATTAACTGTTAAGAAAAAGAGTACTTAATAGCCAAAAGCACAGGTTTACAACAAAATAAAGCAATTAAATGAAACAAAATGGGATATTATTACTAACTTACACAACGGAAAAATAAACTAATGCAAGGATGACAGGCCAAAAAAGAAATTTTAAAAAGAAAGTGGCAGTGGCAGATATATACATTAATATTTTAATTTTCAGATTTTCTTAATTTTTTATTGCTTAGAATAAAGGAAACTGACCACTGTGGAATTTATGAAATGAATTCCTACCTATGGCCAGAGAGTGTAATGCAGTGCTTTGCAATTTTTTATGTCCTACGGTAAATACAGGTCCCATGTAGTCCAAGATGTAACTAACTGGGCAAAATCATAATTCTTGGAAAAGTAGTTCTAATCTAAGAAAGTGATTGTAAGAACTCAGCTGTATAAGGCTCTGCGTCTTTTGTCTCTCAACGGCTGTAAATCACATTTGTTCAAAGCACAAGCTGTTTTTTTCTCCTCCAAAAACATGGCCAGAAGGCTTCCTTAGGGATAAGAAACTCCTGCTGTGTTCCTTTTGGCTTACGCATCATCCTCAGAAAGATGATTCATCTGAATCCATGTTTCTGAGTACGATACACAAGCCAAACGGAAAGTAGCAGAAGTTTCTTGTAATACTGACTACTTGCAGAAATCTTTAGATATGGTGCAATGACTCAGAGCTGACTCTGAATGATAGTGGAGCACCTCACCTGGCTACCTAGATTCACTGAAGGCTAGTGTTACAATAGTTCTATAGTCACCATGGTAATTTGCTCAGGAACTAACTGAGCATACAGCCTTGAACTTTGCAGCATGTACCTAAAAATGACTAAAATCTTCTTTGACGTAGAGTCTACCGCCAAAATTGAGATACATAAGATACTACCAAGACCAATCTGCAACTGCATCAGGCAGCAATTCCTCTCTGTCGTTCTTCTTAGCCAGCTCAACTTCCCCATGCTTCTGGCAACACGGTCTGAGCACTGGAAGAAGGTGTTTCAAAATGCCATGAGTCTGTCCTCTGAAATGAGAAAACAATCTCAGTAACAAAGACTACCTCGGCCTGTAGAAACCTCTAGGATGCCACTCAGCTAGCAAAGCCAGAGAAGCCTGTCTACTGCTCAGATTTCAACCCAAAAGCACCTTTTATCCTCAAAAATGAAACAAAGTTGATAGCCAGCTTTTTGAAGCCTAATTGAAGCCACTGCCTGAATGAAGAGCAATGGCTGTAACACAATTTAGGCAGGTCTGGAAGAAACACATAACCAGCTGAAGGCTTGTCTGCTCATATAACAGCATTTACAGGTATTAGGTCTCCTTCCTCCCTTTAATTTTTCAGTATTATTGGTCCATAAACAATCATTGCATGCACACCGAATCAGTTTGATGTGTAGTTGAACAAAATAGGTTAATTCCTCTCAGTACAGAGTGAACATGCAGGGCCACGTTCGGCTTGTGTGCAAGCAGTGACAGTGCATACAAAATAGGTGTATCCTGGTTTCCGTATTACAGATGAGGATGCTGGGCTATAATCCACACAGAAGCGTAAGAAAG
>WHYT01016749.1:525490-543183 GCA_009806455.1 Tetrax tetrax | reverse complement strand
AAAAAAAAAAAAAAAAAAAAAAGGGAAAAAGAAAAAGATTGAGTTTTGGCTGTATTACCACAAGTTTGCTGACAATTTTTGTTCTGGTTTATAGCAGGAGACAGAAGGGAGAGCAGCCCAGCCTGCTGGCACCGTGGCGTTAAGTGCAAGAGATAGTAAAGATACTTGTCAGTTGAGTGAACAGAAGAGGCTTGGGTGCATGCAGAAATAACACTGCCTGAGGAAAGAATTGGCAGTTTTACTTAAGCATTTTCCAGCAGGAAGGGCATCGTATTACCTGAAATATTCTCTTGCCTTTTCCTCTTCTCCACTCCTTTGAGTCCTTCTCTTTATCCCTTTCTTTTAACTAGAGGAGTGATTTAATGAAATTCCACTTCTCCTAAAGCACCTTCTACAAGGGCTGCTCTACAACTTCCATGCTAGGAAAAGACTCCATATTAACAGCAAAGAAGTGGTGGTCATAGGTCATAGAAGACATAGGCTGTTGGATCAAAGCTTCTTCAGCCTGTGCTAAGAGGAAAGGAACAGTGGGCACAGATGGTGATATTGCAATCATACAATTTTCAAATAATTTAGTTTGGAAGTGATCTCTGGGGTTTATCCAGTACCACACCTTGCTCAAAACAGGGCTAAATAGATCAGGTTGCTCAGGGCCAGGCCCAGTTGAGTCTTGAGCACCTCCAAGGATGGAGATCCTACAGCCTCACTCAGCTTCTGTTCCAGTGTTTGTCTACTCTTGTAGTGAAAAAACATTCTTCCGTTATATCTAATTGGAGCTTCCTATGCTCCAACTTAGATTCATCACCTCTCAACCTATTGCTGTGCACCAGCAAGAAGATTCTGGCTCCACCTCGTGTGTGTCTTCTGATCAGGTATTCACAGACAGCAATAAGGTCTCCCCAAGCCTCCCCCACTTCATGTTAGGGCTAAAGAAGCCCAGCACCCTCAGTCTCTCCTTGTACCTCACTTGCTCCAGCCTCCTGGATATCTTGCTGATCCTTTGCTGGACTTGCTCCAGTTGATCAATGTTTTTCTTCCACTGGGGAGCCCAAAGCTGGACACAATACTCCTGATTCAGTCCCACAAGTGCTGAAATGAGGGGAAGAATCACTTCCCTCAGCTGCTGCCTTGCTAATACAGCCTGGCATGCCAATTGCTGCCTTTGCTGCCAGAGCACAACCTTGGGCCATGTTGACCTTGTAGTCTCCACAGGACCCCTAGATCCCCCAGCTCTTCTGCAAAGTTGTTTTCTACACAGCCATTCCCCAGCTGATAATGTTGAATAGGATCATTCCACGACAGATGCAAGACTTTGTACTTGCTTTTGTTGACCTTCATGAGATCAATGTCAGCCCATTTCTCCAGCCTGTTGAGGGCCCATTGAACACCTTTGTCCTCCAGCATATTAATTGCTCCCCACTCCTTCCCCCTCATTCTCCTCTGACAACTGAGGATGTTGGCAAACTTGGAGTGCACTTTGTCCCACCATCAGTGTTAATGAAGACATTAAACATTATTGGCCTGAATAGTGATCCCAGAGGGATGCTGGTAGTTACTGACTGCCAGTTGGACTGTGCACCAGTCCCACAACACATACAATGGAGGTATGCACCATTTAAACAGCCTTAAAAAGCAGATAATCACTCTAAATGCCCTGTGTTTGTCCAGGAGAAGAGAGTGAAAATATGAGTTGAACTTGGGAAGTCTAGAAAAGAGGCTAGTGGATGAACTACTAAATGAATAATCTTGTGCAGAACAGATGCACCAAAGCTGAAGGGCTGGTACTGCCATGAGACTGTGGGAGCAGAGCTGAAGAATTTTTGTTCACCTTGGTAGAATGTGAGATTTCTTTGCTCTGGCTCTCAAAAAAACCCCTCTGTTCAGTTGGGTTAATAGCTTTTTTTGTTTGTTTGTTTGTTGTTGCATTCAAACATTATCTGCTAGTGCCAAAAGGAAATAAAGGTGATAGTTAAAACTTATGCCTACTGTTGGAACTTTAATCTTAGTATATGGCATAATCTTAATATATGACATAAATAAGGGCTCTAGACACTACTTGCTGAAAAAAAATCTAAAATAATATATCTAATATCTAAAGTATTATATTTAATATGGAATATGTTCCAGGTTTGTTGTATTATTTATTACTTAGTTTAATTATTTTCTTTATACTGAATATCTTTCCATCATTTTGCTGCAAGAATATATCTTCAAAGTGCTGAGTAGCAACAACAATAATAATAATAATGTTACACCTCTTTTCTTCGCAATACTCATTTTTTGCGGGGTGGTAAGCATAGTCGCTAGGTAGTGTACTTATTTATCCCAGACTTGGTGTTACTATCTATACTGAGCTCACCTTCCCCCTACAGTAATGTTAAAAAAACCCAAACCCTAATGTACACATAGATAGAATTCAATCATATTCTGGGTGTTTTCTTTTAGATGGATTTCAAAATAATGCATACCTTTGTTTACTCTTAATGTTTGCAGGACATACTATGAAGGAAACAAGCAACCTTTTCTGATTATAGTTTCTGGCTGCCAAAGACAGATTTATCATAGTTCTGTGAGGTACTGTCATGATTTGTTGCCTTTCACCACCAGTACAGCAATGTTCTGGCTTCACTCCCAGAAGCCAACAAATGACTTACAGGGTGTGCAAAAAAAGAAATGGGAGATAAGCCACAGCAAATTTGCCACAGCAAATAAGGAAGATGGGGGAATGTGTGGAAGGGTAAGATTTGGTGTTAGACGTTAGAAGTTTCTTTGGAAGAAACATCTTTGGAAATCTTATGTGCTGGTTATGCTGTGTTGCAGCCTCCACCAAGTCCTAATAAGTAGTATTTTTTGTTTACCGTCAAAGTTATTTGGACTGACTCACAGTAAGCTCACTTTAGCTATATACAAAAAGTGTCAAAAGAGTACATGGGATCAGTGACAAAAAGTGCCCAGAATACCCACAAGTTCTGTTATTTTCCAGACACTCTCTTACACCCTTCTAGCAGGGCCAGCTCTGATGACAACAGAAGCAACCATCAAAGTGGGTCTATCTGTTTTCGGTTCTCCAAGTGAATGAAATAAATTACCTAAAAGAAGTCCCATATTTGTGATGGAAACAAGAGAGAGAGTTTTCTACTGTTCCTCCTGCTTTATCACTACCCTCATGACAGAGCTGCTTTGCAGCCTTAAATAGGACATGACATGTTGTCATCTTTCCTATCCCTTTTATGTCCTTCAGGGAATCTCAACACAGATGCCTTATTTCAAGGAAATAATTTTTTTTCTGCCACTGGCACTTCTCTTTGCTTTTCTTCTACTCATTGTTATTGTAACTTTTGCTCTTTTCACTGCTCTTTGGCTATGACATCAGTACATCCCTTTACTATTGAGAAGCTAATCCAAACATCTGAGAAACAAAACTGAGAACAATCATTCCACTTAACACAATGTATTTTTTCATCTGTCACAGCTGAAATTACAAAAAAAAAAAAAACAAAAAAAAAAAAACTGTTCTAGAAGATGGAAGAATTTCTGTATGTTCCAGATATTCAATATTTCTGTCTTGCACAGGACTATTAGGGACAGGTTAAGAGAGCAAAAAGTGACATAGAAGAATGCAGCAATAAACAATACTTGACCTCATTGACAATCATGGACTTGAAATAGCCAGTGTAAATGGGACCATGACATATGGTGCTCTGTGCTCAGTGCTATCTTTTGTAATGACACTGCCTACACTATGGAAGTTCACCCCAGATATGTCAGTTTTTGCCAGCTATTAACAATGCCTACTTTCTTTTTTCTTAGCAAGCTGTAAAATAAGTGGCAAAAGACCAGTTTAAAGCATGTCTCCTCTTTTACACAAGACTTGACCATCATAGAACCAAGCAAGAAAATAAATGCTGTAAAATACTCACTTTCTTAAACTTCAAATCTGAGAGATGTCTTATGAGAGACATTTTCTTTCAAACTAATTCAGCCCTCATAGAAAGCAGAAACACAACTGTAGTGCTTACTTACAGAGGATCAAAATCGAAGTGATTCATAAAGTCACAGATCTTTTTTTCTGTATTTGGATTTGTTGTTTTTTTTTTTTTTTTTTAGGAGATGTAAGTGTATACAAATAAAACAGGACGTTAAAAGCCCAAATACGCAGTTTCTCTCTTTCTGGCTCAGAGGCTATCTTTGATCTAGCTCACACAGCAGATAACACAGTGCTTAGAGGCACATACCATCTTCAGTCATGTACAGAGTGGTGAACAAATGAACTTTTTCCCACTGTCTAAAAGCTTGCTTGCTGATATAATGTACTAGTTGACGTAAGACTGTCATATGCTCTATAAGGTTTATTTCTCTGTGTGCATTAGCTCACTCAAGATTTTGACTAGGAGTTCTGAATTGTGTCCACATCTTTTTATTTCACAAAGCAGATATGAACAAAGGCAAAAGCCTTGAGCTGTCCTATCTAGAATATGGTTTGTCTGGTGGATCTGTTGAAAACCTTCTTGCTTATGGAGAAAAGAAATGAGATGTCCAAACCATTCTCTTGGATTTTTCCACAGCATTCACCATTGCTGCCGAGGGCACCATTAGCTGTGATATAGTACCAAAGGTCCAAGTGAATCATGAAAATTACTTGAGCCCTTCCTGGAGGAAAAATGGTAAAATGTATACAATGCACTTCCTTTATCAGAGCTGTTGTGGTTTTTTTGTTTTTTTTTTTAAATATTTCTTAATCTTTTTTGAATATCAACATACAGGTATCAGCTAAACTGAAAAACAGTTGAGACACAGCACTGCCTCCAAATATTGGTACGCATTTCTGTTGCCAAGATGACTTAGCACAGGATGAATACAAATCATGGGCAGAAAGGGCAATGATTGACAAATTTTAAAAAAGCAAAGTTTGCAATGACATATATACTGTATCACAGAGGATTCAAATGTGAATTTATCAGTCCAGATAATATTTAGGAATACTTAGGTTCTCTAATATTGTCCATCTTCTCTCCTTACCTAGCAGATTGCCTATTGCAGTGGACAATGACCTGGCGGCAGTTATTGCTCACACTGCCTCTTGACTGGACTAAAGGAACTGATAATAATTGGACGTAAATCCTCCAGAACTTAGAAAAAACTAATTTATAAAATGATGCAGACATCTAATCAGCAACATAGACTACACCTGTTGTAACAAGCACAGGAAACTAATTTTTTTATGTTGTCTTCGCAGAGAAATAAAAAATCAAATTTAAAAAAAAAAGCCTAGTCTAGAAGCCCAAAATGCCTTTCTACAATGAAGACTGAGATCTGCAGTTATTTCCCTCTGATGCACAGGAACTTTTCTTACCTCAAAACTAGATCTCTCAATTTAAAACCTCTACACTGCAGTGACAAAATAGGACACAAAATGCACACATATAGCTCCCTGAAGAAAAGGTGTAAGTAAATCCATGAGCAATGGTCACATGCAGTGTACCACTGAGAGAACGTTTCAGATTTTGTGATGTTAACTGCAATATGGAACTTACAGAGTAGTCACTGAATAGGGGACAGATAAGATGTTTTGCTAGTGCTATAGGAACTATTGCTTATGTCTGTTTCCAGTAACTGTGAAGTCCAGAAGCAGCTGACTTTGCAGATGCATCTTCAGATTGGACCCTGGGTAAGTCCACATTCAAGGAGCACCTCCTCCAAGCTCAGCAGAGGTACATCCAGATGAAGAACAAGTCAGGCAAAAAGGCCAGGACGCCAGCGTGGATGAGCAAGGAGCTCCTGGACCAACTGAAAATGAAGAAGAAAGCCTATAGAGGGTGGAAGCAGAGACAGGTAGCCTGGGAGGACTACAAAGAGGCTGATGTTCAACATCTCTGTCAGCAACATGGACAGTGGGACAGAGTGCACCCTCAGCAAGTTCGCCAATGACACCAAGCTGTGTGGTGCCGTCGACATGCTGGAAGGGAGGGATGCCATCCAGAGGGACCTGGACGGGCTGCAGACATGGGCCCATGCAAACATCATGAAGTTCAACCAGGCCAAGTGCAAGGTCCTGCACGTGGGTCGTGGCAATCCCAGGCACAAATACAGGCTGGGCGGAGAATGGATCGAGACCAGCCCTGAGGAGAAGGACTTGGGAGTGATGGTGGACGAGAGGCTCAACATGAGCCGGCAATGCACTCTTGCAGCCCAGAAGGCCAATCGCATCCTGGGCTGCATCAAGAGGAGTGTGGCCAGCAGGTCGAGGGAGGTGATTCTCTCCCTCTACTCTGCCCTGCTGAGACCCCACCTGGAGTACCGTGTCCAGTTCTGGAGCCCCCAACATAAGAAGACCAGTTGGAGAGGGTCCAGAGGAGGGCCACGAGGATGATAAGAGGGCTGGAGCACCTCTCCTATTAGGACAGGCTGAGAGAGTTGGGGCTGTTCAGCCTGGAGAAGAGGAGGCTCTGGGGAGACCTTATAGGAGTCTTCCAGTACTTAAAGGGGGCCTACAAGAAAGATGGGGAGAGGCTGTTCAGTAGGGCCTGTTGTTATAGGACAAGGGGTAGTGGTTTAAAACTAGAGTGAGGTAGATTTAGATTGGATATTAGGAAAAAAATTTTCACAATGCGAGTTGTAGAACACTGGCACAGGTTGCCCAGAGAGGTGGTGGATGCCCCATCCCTGGAAATATTCAAGGCCAGGTTGGATGAGGCTCTGAGCAACCTGAGCAAGGTGTCCTTGCTTCTTGCAGGGGGGTTGGACTGGATGACCTTTGAAGGTCCCTTCCAACTCTAACCATTCTGTGATTCTGTGATTCTATATTGAGAACCACAGTTCAGTATCAAAGTCCCTGCAGGTGCCTGCTGACTTTGCAGAGAAGTGGTTCAAGTACCTGCTTCCCTTTTGTGGACAGACTAGTTTGGACTGGTAGACTTGGCATTTGGCATCTTCTCTTCTCTTTCAGTCTGCAGTTCTACTTGATCCAAATTTGCCAATGACCTTTCAGCAAGAACTAATTCAGCACTGCACACTGTGTTCAATGAAGAGCATAGGGAGACCCATACTGCAAATCTGACATGTGAAAATGGAGAATGTTAAAAAAAAATGGTATCTTCTGCA
This sequence comes from Tetrax tetrax, assembly GCA_009806455.1. Lineage (NCBI taxonomy): Eukaryota > Metazoa > Chordata > Aves > Otidiformes > Otididae > Tetrax > Tetrax tetrax. The sequence continues at coordinate 536,082 of WHYT01016749.1, read as the reverse complement.
AGCAGGTGAAATAACATCACATAACTGGAACAGTTTCAACGATGGGACAAAGTTTAGTTTCAGTTCAAATGTGCACTGGAGTCTGTCAATTCATAGGCCAAGGATCACCTGCACCATGGTGTACATCTTAAATTATCTAAAGGAGTTGGTAAATATAGTTTTCATTCACACAACATATATCTTTTTAAACATATATCTTAGATGCACGTAGCAGTATTTTAAAATACATATGGAAGATACACAGGGAGATTTAAAATAAATTAATTTAGTTGGATACTATGCTTGCCTACTGGCACTTTCCAACGTTGCCATATCTTGATCTGAAAAATTCAGTACTACCATAAGTTCTTAAGATACTGCATGGCAAGATACTGCATGTCTTCATAGAGGTGAGGGAAATGTAACCATGGACCAGAGATTACACCATCTACCTGTATGAGCCCCTACACTGGTCAAGTAGGTGATTCAAATTGCTTAGTACGCAAACGAGCACTGGGTACTCGTTGGTAAAAATGTATAGATTCAAGATTCACAATATGTATTTCTCAGAGGATATGGTCTAGGGCAATTTTAATGCCCTTACTCTTCTCTGTTTAAAAAAAAAGAAAGGAGGGGGAAAACGAAATCCACTAAGAAAATAAATTTGCACACCGAATTCTTACAGCGTACTCTAGACTGTACCAGATAATGCCTGTAGCTCAGACCCATAATTGCTAAACAAAGACTTTCTGTTCCTACCTTGTAACATTTTTCTGTATGAATGCAGGACTCTGGAACAGCAGAAATTAGTAAAGTTGGTGTACATTCCCAGGAAAGTTGAATTGTTAGTTTTTTTTTTAAAAAAAATGTTTTTCTTCACTGGACAATGTTGTTTATAAAGTGGAAAAGAACCCACATGGATAGAAATACTAAAGTCAATGTAAGAGCTTGTGGGTAAATTTTGAAAATAGACATATTAAGCTTAACTCTTAATGACATGCCTCAAGACATGAAATGCTCTGCTAGATCTTGTGCTCACCAAGAAGGAGGAGCTGTTGGAAAATGTGGAGCTCAAGGACAGCCTTGGCTGCAGTGACCATGAGATAGTGCAGTTCAAAATCCTTAAGGCAGCGACAAGGGTGTGCAGCAAGCTCTCTACCCTGGACTTCAGGAGAGGAGATTTTAGCTTCTTCATGGATCTGCTGGGTAAAGTGCCTCGGGATAAAGCCCTGGAGGGAAAAGTTGGTTGATATTCAAGGTGCACCTCCTCCAAGCTTCCAAAAAGAGGAAGGAAGTTGGGCAAAAATGCCAGGAGGCCTGCATGGATGAACCTGGACTAAATGAAAAACAAAAAGGAAGCCTACAGAGGGCAAAAGCAAGGACAGGTAGCCTGGAAAGATTACAGAGAGATTGTCCAAGCAGCCAGGGATCAGGTAAGGAAGGTTAAAGCCCTGACAGAATTAAATCTGGTCAGGTATGTCAAGGACAACAAGAAAAGCTTCTTTAGGTACACCAGGGTTAAAAGGAAGACCAGGGAGAATGTGGGCCCTCTCCAGAAGGAAATGAGAGACTTGCTAACCCGGGACATGGAGAAAGCTGAGGTACTCAACAACTTCTTTGCCTCAGTCTTCACCAGTTAGGGCTCTAGCCACATCACCCAAGTCGCAGAAGGCAAAAGCAGGGACTAGGAGAATGAAGAACTGCCCACTGTAGAGGAGCCAGTTTGAGACCATCTAAGGAACCTGAAGGTGCACAAGTCCATGGGACCTGATGAGACATATCTGCAGGTCCTCAAGGAACTGGTGGATGAAGTTGCCAAACCACTGTCCATCATATTTTAGAAGTCGTGGCAGCCCATTGAGGTTCCTGCTGACTAGAAAAGGGGAAACATAACCACCATTTCCAAAAAAGGAAACAAGGACGATCTGCGGGACTGTGCCTGGGAAGGTCATGGAGCAGATTCTCTTGCAAACCATGCTAAGGCACATGGAACATAAGGAGGTGATTGGTGACAGCCAACATGGCTTCACTAAGGGTAAATCATGCCTGACTAATTTGATGCCTTCTATGACAGGGTTACAGCATAAGTGGACAAGGGACAACCAACTGACATTATCTACCTGGATCTATGCAAAGCATTTGACAATGTCTTGCACAACATTCTTGTCTCTAAACTGAAGAGACATGGGTTTGACAGATGGACCACTCAGTGGATAAGGAATTGGCTGAATGGCCACACTCAAAGAGTTGTCCAAGTGGAGACTGGTGACAAGTGGTGTTTCTTAGGGGTTGGTATTGGGACAGACCCTGTTTAACATCTCTGTCAACAACATGGACAGTGGGATGGAGTACACCCTCGGCAAGTTTGCAAATGACATCAAGCTGTGTGGTGCATTTGACATACTGGAGAAAAGGGAAGCCATCCAGAGGGACCAGGACAGGCTGCAGACGTGGGCCCATGCAAACAACATGAAGTTCAACCAGGCCAAGTGCAAGGTCCTGCACATGGGTTGGGGCAATCCCAGGCACAAATACAGGCTGGGTGGAGAATGGATTGAGACCAGCCCAGAGGAGAAGGACTTGGCAGTGCTGGTGGACGAGAGGCTCAACATGAGCTGCCAATGTGAGTTTGCAGCCCAGAAAGCCAACCGCATCCTGGGCTGCATCAAAAGCCAGCAGGTCAAGGGAGGTGATTCTGCTCCTCTAATCTGCCCTGGTGAGATCCCACCTGGAGTACTGTGTCCAGCTCTGGAGCCCCCAACATAAGAAGGATATGGACCATTTGGAGAGGGTCCAGAGGAGGGCCACGAAGATTATAAGAGGGCTGGAGCACCTCTCCTATGAGGACAGGCTGAGAGAGTTGGGGCTGTTCAGCCTGGAGAAGAGAAGGCTCCAGGGAGACCTTTTAATAGTCTTCCAGTACCTAAAGGGGGCTTATAAGAAAGATGAGGAGGAACTCTTTAGCAAAGCCTGTTGTGATAGGATTCTATGTTGTGATTGTGATTCCATGATTCTATGAAAGTTTACTGTTTGAAATAAAATTTACTTTGGTTCCAGTTCAGCTACCACTTTTAAAATTAAAATTAAGGTAATGTAGGTATTAAGCTGTGGTAGATATAGATATTAGAAATTGACAGATTTTAAAATTATATACATTGGTGTTGTGTAGGTACATATTGATATCATATATAGTGATACAAAATATCACTTAAAATCATGCTGTTGTTTCTTTTGATTCTGTACAGAAACTTGTATGAAATAATAAGCCTGGACCAAACAACAAAGTATATTCTGTGCAGTCATCAAATGTAGACAGCAGAGCCAAATTTTGCTGCTAAACAAGAATTTTCTAGCACAATGTTGGTCCTTTTGTAAATCACTTCAGTGACTACAATTGGACTGGATTTATATCTCAGTAATGCTAAATTAAGAAAAATAATTAATACCACTGAAAAAAAATTCCCAATACACTTTAAGGTGCAATTTGAAAATGCAAGTACTCATGCTTGCTTACAATCAGAATTTATCAATGTAGGATTATAGTGATCTTACTGAAGTTAATGCAGAAAAAAAAAATCTATTACTGCTTTGAATAGACTATTCTGCTTCATTTTTAATTACCTAAATCATAATTAATGAACACTACTTCCACATCAATATTCCCTTGAAGTCTCACTATTATACATAAGTTTAGAGGTGTCCTATCTGGGACTGGCAGACATAGTAAGATAAAGTGAAAATTCGATAGAACAGTTTACTTAAGTTACACGAAAAGCTACTTGGGATTCTCCCCCAGGATATTTAAAATTTGTATATATGTAAACTTCAGCTTCAAATATTTGTACTCAAGAAATATTACAGTTTAGTGGTAATGGCTTAAATTATAGTTTTGTGGGGACAAACTATAATTAGCACAATGAATTCCTCTAATCTACAGAGGAAATATAGCTTAGGAATTGCTTGAATAAATCAGGTAGTATCCTTGAAGTTCTAAGGCCTCATTTTCCTACACTGCACATAATTACTCAGGCAGTTTTCTCCCCACCTCCCCATACTTAATGTGTATCAGTTCTAGGCTCAGAACAAAGAGAAGAGAAGAGAACAACAAAGAATTATTTCATGGTAAATAAAACTTGCTCAGCTATAAAGATATTGGAACAAAAAATATTCATGGTTTTATTTTTTATATATTTTCTTCAATTTATTAATAATCTTTTATATATATTTATTTATGGCTTTGAGCAAAGACAAAAGAAAGTATCTAACTTATCCCCAATTGTATAGTTATTGTAAGAATCAGATCTATAGTCTTCACAGCAACAGTAAGATCCAACCTTTTTCATTAATACATTTCATCCTGTACAGATGTGAGATTTCATACTTATGGGCTTGCTTATGTACAGAGAAAACAGGTCAGTTCTGAAACTAGCAATGGACCTTTATATTACAGGAATGTGAGTCATTTTGTTTCTTAATCTAAGTATATATACATTCATACATACATATATATATACGTATATAATTTTATACCCTGTACCTTTTTTTTTATAATTAACATACAAATCCTAGATATTGTCCACTCTATTACAAAGTCATTAAAAATTATTTATGGTTTCACTGAAAGACCATGTGAATTAATATTTCTTCATAGTGCTTAAAATAAAATAAAAATATATATAAAAATATTTAGCTACTAACCCCATTTCTCCTATCAAATGTAAACCTTAAACAGTTTGAAAGATCAGTATATGATCTTAATTAACTGACAGAATTTGTTAGTGTTAAAATAATATAAGGGGTACTGTACTGATAAATAAATGGTCTTGCAGCGTATCCATAATGTTCCAAACACTTTTAAACAATCACTTCCCATATACTACTCTGGGCCACTTTAATCAATGGCAGCAGCATGTTAATGGGTTAATTACATCGATTTTTACCGATGAGTGGGAGTCAGCAAAAACTAATAGATTTTAAAAAATTTTTATTTGATGTACCATTTTAGTAAAAGACATAACAGGCAGCATGGGTTTAAGCTCTGTTAGCTTTAGAATATTTACTTGGCTCTCAAGTATATCTGGATTCACTGCATTACATAGTTTGTGATGCTATTTAATTTTTCCATGCATCATTAAACTCAGCATTAATGGGAAAAGAACTCCTTTGTACTCACTTCCTTAACACGAGTCAGCTGAGTTTTAAGAAACAGAATACGTGCTTGTGTCATATCTATAATGCTGATTTTTCAATGAGTTAAATTATGACACATTTAGTTTCAGTCTGTATTTAATATGACAAATCAGGCACTAATGATTACGAAAGAACTTTTTTTTGTGTGTGTGGATAAGATAACGTGAAGGTCTGAGCAAACAAAACAAAACATTCACAAAACAGTATGCTTTAACCCTGCTTTCTGTCACCATTTCCTTTCTGTTTTGAAGACATAAAAATTAATAAACCTCATACCTATGGGCTATGTTTGACAATACATGCCTTAGGATATACTATCCATTTAGTTACAGTATACATAGAGCAAATCGTGCATTTCCAGACAGACTTGATGCTATATTATATTTATTCTTGTAAATTAACACCACAGTCAACTACAAAACTACAGTGAAGACACAGAAAGCACCTGAAAGCCTAAATCAAGCTGTGGTTTACAAATAATCCTTTAAATGAAAAATCTCACTTCTAGACTTAAACCAGAGATTCAAAGTCAGCATTATAGGAATTGTAAGGTAGACACAATTAATGAATGCCTGTTATTTTCTAAGATACCATAAAGCCTTTTCCTACAATGGCTGACCGAACCTATTTTTATCATCTTTTTTTTTTTTTTTTTTTTTTTTTCCAAAGCATGCGTGGAATATTCTCAGATGCTATTGAGGGCAAGGAGGAGAAAAGTGATGGTGTTGGTGAAGTACAAGTGGTTTGCAGGATCAAGCGTACAATTTTGCATAAAACATTGCATGTAAAAGTAACATTGTAGGTTTTAAGCCATTGCATTACAATTTAACAGTTGTGTTGCACTTAGCTTTAACAAATTTTAAAACTGTAAATTTTGAAGTGAAGAGTGGAAGCTAAATTCCTAAACAAAGACCTTGCAATGGTACACCACACAGCAGCTATTTTTTTGGGGGTCTAAAAAGTTATTTACAATGGCAATATTTATAGTCTTTGTAAAAGTCTTTAGCAATGTGAAGATCGAAGTCCACCCAGTTTTCTGAAACAACAGAAGGGTTGACATGTCGTGAGGTTACAACCTATCCAGAGGAGTGCTAGTGCCAGCCTTTGGACTGCAGCTGATTGCAATTTATTTCTTTTCCAATCTAATTCCCAACAGAAAGTGCTAACATATGAAATGCAATGGGAAATAACAACTGAATTATTCATGAGAAATTAACAATGTGTATGCAGTAAACGAAATAATAAAGGTTTCAGAATATCAGTCAGTGCTATGTGTTAGTTAGAATGATATTTCTCTTTTTTTTAGTTTAATATACTTGTTTGAAGTTTGTAGTTGTCTTGACAATTTCCCCATGGAAATAGCAAACCTCAAACAGAGAAATCCGTTAGACTGATTTTAAAGTCGTCACATTAAAAACAAGTACTAATACAGCTAAGTTTAGACTTCTTTAATGGTTGCACGAAAGGAAGACACAAATTCAAACAAGTTTTTTTAATTCTTTTTTTTTAATATATATATATATAGCTATATATATATATATATATAATTTTTACATTCGTTACGAAGGGGAAAGCTGTCTAAAGTATTTTTCTCATAGTAGACTGCTGGGGTACATTAGGAAACAGGCTAAAACAGTTCCAGGGGCGGTGCTCTGTTTGTTACAAGTCCGTTGCTCACAGTTACCAGGGATCATAAGTTTGAGGCGAACCGCGGTTTGTCTCCCTCCGGCTCTGTGCTTAAGACTGCAGAAGAATCCCTTTGCAGGGTGGCTGGGGGCAGCGTGGACCCCCGGTTTGGGGGGATGGCTCCCGAGGACATCTGACGGAACAGTGAGACCCGCTGGGGGACGGTGGCCCGGGCAGCCGGGGCCACGCCGGGCCCAGGGGCCGGCTGCGGGAGGGAGGCAAGGGACTCCCCCACGGTGGGGTGAGGCCTGGCGATCAGTGTGGAGATCTCATGGGGCAGGGAAGGCTGCGAGGCAGAGAGGGGCCGCACCTCCCGGGTCAGGTTGGTGTTGTGGAGGGCCTGGGTGCTCTTGTGGACCTCGTTCTTCTGCCCGGGGCCGGGGGGCTGCTGGGGCGCCTGCTGCTGCTGCTGCTGCATGAGGGAGAGCTGCGAGGCTGTCGGAGAGGCGTACTGGAAAGTTCGGCCAGCCAGAGGGCTCTGTACGGGCGGGCTGCAGACGGCGGTGGTGTAGGAGCAGGGCGAGAGGATGACGGCCTGCTGGGGCGTCTGCGTGCTGGGCGAGGGGGAGTGCAGGTTTCCGTGGGACAGGCTACTGGCAGTGTACACGGGAGGGGACTGTGTCCTGACGCGTGACGACGAGGCGGAGGTGCTGGAGTTCAGGGCGGGCATCTGCTGCAAGCTGACAGGAACAATGGTCTGCACCATTTCCCTGTCATGCTTCACAATCTGCTTCAGGATTTCGTTCTCCTGGTTGTTGAAAACACCGGTGTTGAGGTCCTTCTGGAACTTCTGCAGGAGGATCGAGTTCTTCTTCCCTTCACAGAGAGGCAGAAGAGTTAGCACACCTGACATGCAGGGGCAGACCCCCACTCTGACTTTGCGTTTCAGCCCCCGTCACCATGGGCCATACATTGTAAAAGCCTCAGCAAACACCAGGCTCAGCAGGGGCCACAGCGCAGTTGGCTGTGCCAGATCAGGCACTGCCAGAGACACAGGCTGGCAGGCAGCTCCAACACACACCCTGTCGTGCCTCAATCTGCACCAGCATGGCAGGCTTTCGTAACGCCACCGTGCTCAAAGACACCTGGACTTTCTGTGCCTTTTCACTTGTAGTATATTGCTCTTACTACAATTCTTAAAATGTAACCATGGTAATGTACTGAACAACACAGTGGAAAAAGCCATCAGGCTCTGCATGTACGTCTTTCTGTCCTGTTACAAAACTGTCCTAGTTTCCACTAAACTGTTATGTAAGTTATAAATACACCTGCCATTTAGCACATTCCGTGGAACTAATTATTAAACATTAGTAACCAGTGATGACTAGCTTGCAAGAAATCATCTTTTTAAATGTTTATGAACTAATGTGAACTCATGGATAATGCGACACCTGCTTGCACAAGACTGCTGTTCACTGCGTCCTGATGTCTGCTTCATGGCTGAGTGTCTGCAAAATGTGCACTCTTCTGTGTCATCAGGCACACAGAAACACAATTGCGCTCAGTTTTTCCTTGTTTTGATAAAACGATTCACATGTTAGCTTTTGTTCTGTGTAGATTTCATATTGTAAACACAGCATTTCAGATGGGATTGCTGCTCCAAAAGCAGACTGGTCTTTACTATCGCTTTTATTTAAGCACATATTACTTAGCGTTGGACTACATTTCCAGAGAGCCTTGAGAGACAAATTTTAAGAGTTTGAAAAGTCTTGATAAGAAAAATAAATGCACGGAGTGCTTACAATCTACAAAATACTAAAACAGGTCTATTAAATATTAAAAACTTGTATACCTGTATTTCTTTTCTTTACTCTTGCTATATTAAAGAAAACATGTTTTCTTCTAAATCACATCTTCAGCATAGAATAGATAGCACAATGTCACTGCCTTGCAGTTCTCTCTGTATTCACTTTGAAGAAACTGCAGACATAACTGTATTGAGAAAGAGTGATGTGGGGAAATCCTAACACTGGAGTTTTCTTGTGAAGTTGAGGAAACACCACCAACCAAGATAAATGATTTTTTTATGCTTAGCTGCATTTTAAAACAAGTGTCAATAATGATGATGAGAGTGCAATACTCCCAAGCAAAGACCATATATTTTATTTAGTATGTTCTATTGGACAGGTCCAGAATGACTGGATGCACAACAGCATACTTCACACACCCTGCTTTGATTATCTGCCATATCCTCCCGCCTTTCACTTGGACATTGTTGGCCTGCTTTTCTGGTTGCAAGCAAATCTGAGTAATGCCAGTGTGCAGCCGTCAATGCTAGCAGTCCCCATGTTGTAAGGAAAACGAGAGCCTTGCTGCAAAGGATTAATTCACTACAACAAACATGGGTTTTGTGACTGCTGAGAGGGTTCAACTCTTCCCAGCATTACAGACATCATCTGCAAAGAAAGTGTCACCTACTGCTCATGAAACAGCATAAACCCTATCAAGTGCTGAGGGCAGCAAAAGAAATACACAGGATTAATAAATAATACTAATGATAATTCAAGTATACAAAATAATCCTCAGAGGAGTATGAGAGCTTTCTAAAACTCAAAGGTTTTTATTATTTAAAAGTGAGATTGCAGAATTTCTTGTTTGGGCACATGTCTTATTCATAGATCAACATTACTGCAGTGTAACAAAAAAAAACTTTAAAGAAGAGTTTAATCTGAGCATTCTCTCCTGCAACTTAAGGAAAATAAAAGGTAGAAAGGTTTTAAGAATTCCTACAATGGAAAAAAAAAATACCTATCCTGTCAAGTCTATCAATTGCCACCGTTTCAAAGGCCCTTCTCATCATGGGGTACTCTTCCAGAACCTCGTTGAAGTTGTCCACTGAGAGGGAATACAGGCGACAGTATGTGTCTGCTCGTACACTGGCAGTTCGACGGCCCTTGGTCAAAAGGCAAATCTCTGAGGAGAGAAAAATTCAACACAAACACACACACAGAAAACAAAGAAGTTAGTGAACTATGTGAAACTTAAAAGCTAGTAAGTGACTCACTGCTAACAAGTAATAATTCAGTATTGAGCAGCAATTTTTCTATTGCCGTTTATGCAAGGTTGCAGGGACAATTCTGAAGGTATTTGATTCTATTTTTCCTACTCTGAAAAAATAAGTAATGTCCTTTAAGAGCCCTGCTTATAGGTATTCTCAGTCTGGACTTTTATCAAGCCTTTTAAATAAAATTCTCCAAGTTGTAAGAAATGATCCATCAGCCATCAAACACAGCTTGCTGACTCAATTAACCCAAGTGATTCTATTGATTTTTTAAAAATATCCAGCTGACTTAGAGGACCAATTCCTTTAATCATTCACTAGATTTACTAACTAATTTAATATATGATATAATGATATTTGAATGTAAGAGCTGTTCTAAGAAAAAATGCTTGAAGCATGAAAATGTCTTCTGTTTCCTTGGGTTTTATGTCCTAGGTATTTTGGGAGAGTAAACTCATGATTTTAGACCTTTTTTTTTTTTTCTCACTGAGCTAAAACCCAGAACCCTTTTAACCTCAGCTTACTCCATCTGATTAGTCTAGTGGCCTTTCTCTGCAAGTGCCTCTGTTCCAGAATTCATCATTCTGGAACAGAGAAGAACAAAGACACATGCAGAGTCCCAGTAAACAGCCCCAAAGTTGTGACTGCTGATTCCGGAATGCACAGGAAGAGGGTTTCTGGATAGAGGCTAAAGTCAAAGTCTGAGGCTTGTAAGAGCAAAACATATGGAGTAGAA
>WHYT01016749.1:416068-525470 GCA_009806455.1 Tetrax tetrax | reverse complement strand
TTTTTTTTTTTTTTAATTAAAGTCTATTGCAAAAAGAAGTGTTTGACTTGATGCCATTTTCAAGCTGGGGAATAAGAACACATATAGCCATATCAACAATTCTTGGGCTCAGGCAGGGTGAGAGATAGTTTCCCTACCCAGTGGTAGCAGCCAAAAGCAGTAAGTTCATATTTGTTTGTATTTAAATACTAGCTAGGAAATTGTTTCCTACTCTGCTTGTATGTCTATCACAAACGATCATTTTCAGTCTCAATCAACTATCATTTTGCAGCATGGAAAACCAAATAATTACAAAAATAAATAATTGTGCAGGCTTTACTTCAGATCTATAAAGTGCTAGCATAGTTGCTGGGTGTTCTTTTGTATGTCTTTAACAAAACACATTTTCTTATTAATCTGGAATGTAAAGAACCTTGATGGTTTTTCATCTCATACTTCCAGTTGAAGAATTTCCACATGCCACCTAATCCTGAAGGCTTAGGGGCTAAGATGCTTAAATAATAGTGGATAAATCAAAGTAAATTAACATGGTACCAGTGCTAGCACAGAATGTACTTTAAACCCCAACAGCTTTGGGGAGAATTTATAGAGACTAATGGATATTGTAAGAGTCATGACCTAATGTCCCTCACAAAACTTGATGCCCATGAAATAATGACAGTTTACTGTAAAAAGCAATCCAAGTCAAAGAGAAGTCAGTCCTTTCTTTTTCTGTTCCCTAGTTCACCCTGACCCCTTCTCCTTTGATTGAACCCACTGCATTCTAGTTACAAGAGCAAGAAGGACATTTTGCCCAAAGGCAGCAGTTAAATGCAGTGAATGCCTGCCTGCTCCATCTCCTAAAATATTCTTTAGATCTCACACAGAATAAAATTTTACCATACATGGTTGAATTTAGAGATAACTTAACTAGCTGGAAAATCTGTGTGACTAATGATCACCTCTTGATTTTCAACTTTCCGCACATAGCCACAAACAATACTAGAGACATGAGGAAGTGTCTTCTGCTACACTCAACAAATAAAAGTACTTGAGTTTAAAAAACATCACCCCCCAAACAAAATAAATATTGACTATGGATCACAACAATTCTGAAGAGTGTAAAAAATTGATAAAGTACTGTTTTTGTCATTAATCTAGAACACTGTATTTTAGACCACTTCAACAAGAAGGATGGGAAGAAATCATAAGAGACAATGTTAGATTTCATCACAGGATAATGAGACCATGGAATTCTGGGATATTACTGCAATAAATATAATTATTTTTTCCCTTTCTTTCATCTTCTATTTTTCTTGTCAAGTAAGGGGAATGGAAAGAATCACTGAAAACTACACTTTGTATTCTGCAAACCCAGTCAGCTCACAGCTTCTGGTTGAAGAACGTCTTTTTGGAAGGCTCTTAATAACCATAATAGAGTCTTCTAGTTAGATAAGGCAATAGAGGATGGGTCAGAAAAGATATGACAAATACACCAGTGCCTAGGAACTGAGCACTCAGGGAGTGCAACAGTGGAGTCTGCCTCCTCAGGAAGCAGGGAAAGCTTCATGCTCTCAGCTCCAGTTGAATGGTCTCATTCAAAAGATGAAGTACAGCCTTCTGACTGAAAAAGCACCATGTGATGAATAACCACGTAATGCATTTCCAGCAATGTTTCCTGACTGATTAGAGTTGTATTATAGTCACTGATACATCATCTATATTGCTTTGTTATACATATCCATAGCATCATTTGTACTCTGGCCACAAGACTAATGTGCTTGTTAATGGTATGTGTTCTGCATTTAAGTTCGTTTCATCTATTAGCTATTCGTTTGGAACAAACTCTTAGCTATAATAAGATACAATATATAAAATCTAATTTACTTGAACCAGAAGGAAGAACACAGAATGTCAAAATGTGTTCCCATTAAACACTTGAGTTCTTTTAATAAATCAAAATAATTATTTTTTTTTACAAATAAATAAACAATAGATTTCATGAAGAGAACAATGTAATGAAAATATCGATGATGTATTTAAAATGAGTCTTAGTGGCATCAAGTACACCAGGTGTCCTCAACAATTATGCTCTGCTTTATGTTCAATTGATTTAAACAGACTATGAAATACAAACAATAGCACAGGAGTGTGCAGTGAAACACAAAGGGTACAGACTATTTTCAAACATCTTGGACAAACAAGGTTCTCTTTTAGCATAAAAAGAAAGTGGTGGCAGCATATTACTCACTAATATTCCCATCTGTGGTTGGCATGGTGCATTGCCTTCATGCTGATACTTTCAAAGCGTCAAATACTTCTATATTTCCTTTCCAAATAAAAGAATGTCTTCAATTCCAATTAATAATTATGTATTAGGCTACAATGAACCTGAAATCCAACTCATTAATGCAAGTTTTACTTTAATTATTTAATCTCTTTGGAAAACTGTTCCCTAGAACATGCTGAAACAAATGTCAATCAGTGCGCTAATGAAAAATGACTATTTGAAAGCACTAAACGATGCTAAAAAACATTCATTTGTTCTTACAGTCCATATTTCATACAAATGTAATTAATCTGTCTGTGAAAATCACAATTTGTTTTCTACTAGCATCCAATCTTGCCCACAGAACAATGCAGCTCTCAAAAGAACATGGACAAATACAATGTACATTCCTCTGTCAAGACATTGACTAAAAAGCACAATGACAAAGTTTAAAGCTAAGCCTGGTCTGAAAGTTACAATTATAATAATCATTACTGATCACCAATGTATCAGTTGCACACATGCATGGGACATGGTTTAGTTGTGGACTTGGCTTAACGGTTGGACTTGATGATCTTAAAAGGTCTTTTACAACCTAAGCAATTCTGTGATTCTATGGCAGTATTTCAGTGAGAGCATCAGGTTCAGTTTTCGGAACACCACGAATTTCTAAAGAAGCTTACCCATATCTGTACCTCGTAAACAGGGAGTGTGTAGATTGTATTTTATTATTGCATTCATGTGACATAACACCCTGGATAGGACATTCTACACACTTGAAAGATAACACTAACGAAGACTGATTTCGAGAAAAGTTGAATGAGTTAAGGTGAATGACACAACCCATAGAATAAGTCTTATAGAATTAGGCTTAATAAGCCTTTTTTAAGGGCCACAGTTTTGGTTCCAATTGAGATCAGGCTCAATGTTGTGGTGCACTGTATTAATATGCCACTGTAGGTGATCATTTTCCCCCTCCCCTGTTCCTGTGTGACTCCTAAACATCTTTTTCTTCAAGAAAATGACTACTGGGGATGTGGGAGCAGTTCACCTTTAGCACCAATTGTGATGTTGCTTTGCTTTCTTTGTCTTTGCTGCATGGGTACACAGACTGGCTACCCTAGCACTAGTTTCCTGTTTCCACTTTATATAGACCTAGGCAAAACACTTTTTTACTCCAGGAGGCAGTACGGTTTATCTGACAGTATGGCAGCTATCCATTAGCCATCGGTTCATTTTCCACATAAATTATACTCCAGATGTAATTACTCAACTTTGACTAGAGACTGAAAAGCTTCGTAAATCAAAATAATAATATAAAGCTATATTGCAGGCAAAATGTGTCCACTAAAACAATGTTGATAAAGGAAACAGTTATGAGTCCAAAAGTTAGCTGGTTCATTAAAGGACACAAAACCAGTCCTGTCTGCATGGAATATGTTTCTTAGCTTAGGACGGGATATAGTAATATGGAGAAGATTAATACAATGAATTATTACTGCAATGCAGAGCTTTGTTTTGGAAGGACACAAAGATCAGAATTAAAGCACAAGTTCACCTTACTAGGTGCAGGAATCAATTTTTTGTAGTAATGAATAAATGAGTTAACTAGTATTTTAGCCATATAGTGCTCTCCATATTAAAATCAAATAAAAATAATTAGCAGTTTCTATGCATTTCTGAACTACAGCAGTTTATTAAGTGCCCTGTCCCCTTCCAAAGCTATAACAGATTTCCCATCATCTGTCAAATTTGACATTACAGGTTCTAATGAAGTGTCCTTCCAGCTGAGGACAGCTGACTGTTGCTTCAGTTCCTCAGCAGGAAACTTGTTTCATCTTGTAGCAGGCACGCACATTGCTGTGCAAATGGGCAAGCAGCTATTCAGACCATCTGGTTACTTTCAGCACCAGCAGAAAGATGGAAAATCAAAGCAATTCAAAGGCTTGGGTGAGTCGGTTTAATGTATTTGGGAATGTTTTATGAGAACAGAACAGTGGATTAGAATATTGTTTATTTTATAGAAAGCAATGAGTTACTAAGCTATTACAGATAAAAGTTAGATATACAAAAGCTCTTTCCACCAACTCGCCTTGTAAGTCTTCAGAGCAAGTTTCCCAGAACAGCCAGGTTTAGAATCACTGAATCATAGAATAGGTTATTCTTCTTTTCTAACATAGCTCTTTACAACAGAAACTCTTTGGCATGGTGCAAATATCAATAGTTTTTTATTTCCTTCAAGCTACTGAAGCTGTCCACTGACCAGAAACTAGCTAATGAGCGCTTCCTTGGTGTGCCAGTCACAGGAAGGGACCTTCAGATCAGGGCACGCTGTTCCCAGCTTTACAACAGGTAATGGGAGTGATGTTTTTTTCTTCAGGAAAGCACTATGTAAACTTCAAACAATTAAAAAAAAATAATCACTAAGCGTCTAGACACCACTTTTTTTTTTTTCAGAAATGGAGCAATTTCCCAGTTCCATGTTGACTTAACCACCTCTAATACAGAAAACAGTAAGAAGATGTTTCATAACATAAAATGTGATTCTTTTAACAAATATTTTGCATTTCTGTCTCCTTTTTCTTTATTAAACTCTGGAAAACATCAAATGCATCTACCGATACATTTTTCTAACTCTTAAATATATTCTTTTTATCTTTCAATAAAAGATATATCACTAGTGCACATGGAAAACCCAGGGATATACTGCTTTTTGTTATAGATACTAAAATGACTAGCATCAGGTCTTAGGATTAGTCAGAACATAGCTTACATCAATTAAATGAGTTCAAGTCATGTATTTTCTAAAAACAATAATAAATTAAATGCTATGCCACATAGCTATGAAGATTTTATTTTGCAGTTGTTGTGCAAAACAGTATTTACATTCACATTACTCACAATTGTGGAGGGAAAAAAAAAAAAGAATTTATATCCTCCAAATCCTGGTCTATGGAATGCATGAAAATGAAAAGACTCGGATAACATTTAGCTCTGAATCCAGTCCTATATTTAAGAAACCTTAAAATATAGTCACTGCTTAACAGGAACATTCCTGCAGCAAAGGAAAGAACTTAAGGAGGAAGGAAAATTGAGAAAATTACTGCCTTTTAGAACCATGTTTGTAAAGTATGTGGTCTAATTATGGACACTATAGTCTTATTTTTTTTTTCCTAATAATATTTCTAATTGGCAGAGAAGTACCTTTATTTCATTGCAGTTAGCACAAATTTCCTGTGGGAAAAATTGTTCTTCCAAAAATAATTGCCCAACTTTCACTGACCTGAACTTTGATAGGATTTACAGAGGATAGTTATTTGTAAAAAATGTTTATCATTTGTCTAGGGTTTGTCAACATGCCTGAAAGTATGCTCCTTTCTTTAGTTTGCTCCAAATTTGTCTTTTATGCCACCTACCTATGAGAATTCTGTTTCCTGACACTACTTGTTCTTATCAGTCCTTTTCCTTAATAAAGCTTAATACACTACTTCACAGAAGCTCTGAGAAAAGCAGTGTGATAACATGCTACTAATCTGGATGTTTTGAGACTTACTTAGAGTACATCTCTTATTATTTCATGTGAAATTCATTGAACCAGGCCAAGTACAAGATCCTGCACGACCAAGCACAGATACAGGCTGGGTGGAGAATGGATCAATAGCAGCCCAGAGGAGAAGGACTTGGGAGTGATGGTGGATGAGAAGCTCAACATGAGCTGGCAATTTGCACTTGCAGCCCAGAAGGCCGACAGCCTCCTGGGCTGCATCAAAAGAAGCGTGGCCAGCAGGTCGAGGGAGATGATTCTGCCCCTCTACTCTGCCCTGGTGAGACCCCACCTGGAGTACTGCATCCAGCTCTGGAACCCCCAACATAAGAAGGACATGGACCAGTTGGAGAAGGTCCAGAGGAGGGCCATGAAGATGATCAGAGGGCTGGAGCACCTCTCCTATGAGGACAGGCTGAGAGAGTTGGGATTGTTCAGCCTGGCAAAGAGAAGGCTCCAGGAAGACCTTATAGCAGCCTTCCAGTAAGGGGCTTGTAAGAAAGATGGGGAGAAACTCTTTATTAGGTCTTGTGATAGGAGAAGGGGTAATGGTTTTAAAGGAAACAGATTCAGACTAGACATAAGGAAGAAGTTTTTTAGAATGAGGGAGGTGGAACACTGGCACAGGTTGCCCAGAGAGGTGGTGGATGCCCCGTCCCTGGAAACATTCAAGGCCAGGTTGGACGGGGCTCTGAGCAACCTGATCTGGTTGGAGATGTCTCTGCTTATTGCAGGGGGTTTGGACTAGATGACCTTTAAAGGTCCCTTCCAACCCAAACCATTCTATGATTCTAAAACAACTTGACAGAGCCTTTAAAGTATTATCTACTCTGATATAAGTAAATGTTGATACAGAAAAATATGTTTTGGGCATATATTAATTTTCAAGGCACATTTGGATGCACTAAGCCAATCCATTTTAGCAATTCTCTAATGATCTTTATAATTTTTGACAAGACTGATATATAACTGGATGTTTTCAAGTCCTCATATTTCCTGTAAAGTTAATGGTGATACACTGTGAAGCATATTTCAGTGTAATATGCTTAATACATATTGACAGTATAATTTAATTCTTTTCAGAAAGGTTGTTAGTCATAATTACTTTCACATCCAAAAGACAGCCAAATATAGATTGTTAGATTACAATTGCCATTACAAAAGTACCATATTATCTGACCAGAGACATTTTTGTTTCCATTCGGACCGACCATTCTTTTCTTTTTTCTATCTGAAAATAAAATATTTGTGGCCAAGTTTTCATGACTAGAGCACACAGAGGCCAGTAACATTCCTTACATCCTGCCTGTTTTATATTGTTAACTCAAATTCTTCTGAGAAAGCTTTGTTTAACAGAAGAGAAGCTTAGGATTATTATATAAAATAGAAATGCAACTCCTTGTTTTACCTTTAATGCCATTTATAACAAAGCATCCTTATATTTTTACTGTACTTTAATGAAGTCTTCTTTCTACCAAGAGAGACTAAGTCTGTTCATTACCTTGTAAAAGCTCATAATTTGACTGGTATTTATTTTATTTTCTTTAAAAAAATAATAATTAAGCTTAGATTCTAAGATAATGTGCCTAAATACAGATTTAGCTTTTATACTGGCTGAGTCAAAGGCCAAAAGTGATTTTATATAATTAATTTATGCCTACTTTTGTTCAGATGGATGCCTATTCTCTGTTAAAAAATCCACTTCGTTCCTTATGTATTCAGTGTTATGATCTTGTCATCTTGAGTTTGGCAAACAATAACAGTTACAAATTAAACTATTCAACTTGAATTTAAGTGGACTGTAAAAATATTGCACTTCATTTTTTTCCCATTGAATTATTAAACAAATGATCAGAGACTGTCAGTTCTGAATTAAATATTTAGATTAAATATTTAATCTAAACTCAAATATTTAGCTTAAATTCTACTGCATAAAATTGAAGGTACTTGCTAAATAATCTTCTGGTTTATCTGTGCTGGTCACCTCAGATTTCCAAGCTATGCTGATGAGATATTTTGCTTGTTACTAGTTCTTTTATATATAAAGTCTAAATTAAAAATTTATACTTTCATGAATTCACAGAATTAGAATTATAATTTGGTTTCAAGACTATGTTATTTAGGTAGTGAGAATTAGTACTAGCATTATTATTATGAATATTGTTAAACTGATACTTAAATTTACTAATTAATAAAACTCCTAAAACCAAACCCACTTCTACCTTTTAGCATCACAGAGTAAGTTATTTTCATTCTGTTTTCTTTAAAAGTCTCTTAGACTTTTAAAAATAATATTCTGTCTGAATAGCAAGAAGTTCTTCTGACTGCGTAGTTGTTTCTATATAAAATATATTGTCAAAAGAACAACATAATGCAGAATAAGAAATCACGATATATTATAAGGAAAAATATCCTCAAAATGGCAGACTAGTCTGCCAAAAAGACACTTCATTTTTAGGACCTCTTGCAGATAATTTTAGGAAAATGTTCTATACTGTTCAGTTGAAAAGTATTTTACACATGAGTTAGTATGGAGATCTGGAGATCCTGCTCCCATAAAGCATTTAACTGTGTACTTGCCATTAAGAACAGGAATAATCACACCTCAGGAAGGCTACTTATAATTAAGAGGATCATATTTGGATTGGAGCATGAACAACTGAGAGACTTAATTCACCACTACCTTGAATAAGAAGTAGCCATATGCAGTATTTTTGCAAAATGTAAAACTGTATATGATATCATATATTGTCCAGGTGTAAAGCAGTAAGCAGCCAGGCACTTTACCAGCACCTTCTCTATTTATAATCACTATTATGCTGCAAATCTTTAAAAGTAGTCTATCAAGGAAGCACCTAGAATGTACACAGAAAAAAAATAAGTGGCAAAATGTAATCTAAAGTGACTCAACATTTCCCATGGTATTATTTTCCACTGCACTGGTCTAAAATACACTGACAGTTGCTGTTCTGAAATGGGAAAAAGCTCCATAAATAACAGGTAGGTCAAAAAGGTTCTGTCTAATTGGTCTTCTACTAGCTGAAGCAAATACAAGATACAATTTATTAGAATTTCAAGTGTGGAAGGATAAGTGTTAAAACAGCATTAAATAATTTAAACAAAATAAAACATTAAAAAATCTAAAGTATTCCATGAACTACATGTTATAAAAAATAAACTGAAGAAGAAAAGATGACATAATATGTCTCTGGGACATATTCTGGGAAGATGGGGATGAGAATCTGATTCAAATACAATTTTGCTAGATGAATGATGATATTGAGCACAGTTAGTGGTATCTGCCTTTAAATAAGTAAAATAAAACATGTATTTCTTTCTTATTACAATGCAAGAAGTAGACCATTACATTTTCATATTCATATTCACACACAGCAACTGTCATCCATATATCACAGTAAGAGTTTTTAGAAATCACATGCACATCTTCATGTTCAACATACCAGGAAGCGCATAGGAAAAAAATACATTTTTAAGCAATCTGAGTTTTAGTTAGTCTATAAATGGATTTATTTAATGAATCCAAGTGTTCTGATACTATCAGGATTCTCAATGTGAGAAAAAAGCAGAAAAAAACAGTGGGGAGGGGGAATTGCAATGAACACATCACAAATTGGGTATCACACTTTACCTACTGCAACTAGGAAACTCCCTCCATCTGCAAACACAATGAAACCTCCTTGGGGCCCCCAGACCTGATTCATAAAAATATATCTACACTTCCTACTCACTTGGTTTGGATTTCCCTAGCATTCCTTCAGCTCTAACACAGTATCTATTTAAAACAGAGAAAAGGGGTTATAATTTCCTGGAACATACGTCTGGGTTGCTGAATAAAGGAAAGCCTGTGTAAATACAGGTGGGGAAAACAGATGGAGAAAGGAAACGATAGCAGGGACACAAGTCTTATCTTGTGTTCTGTGAGGCTGAGAGGAATTTTGCCAGTGACTACAGCAAGTGCAGGATGAGACCACAGTGAACAACGAATCCTCTGCCCACCAGCAAGAAAGAAAATGAAGTAACAGCGGAGTCCTGAATGTGTTCCCAGAAATCCTCCCTTTAGTGAGTTGCGCTGAGCCTTAATGGTTGGGTAGTGCTGGATTTGTTTCTTTCTTTTTCTCTTTGTAGGCATGCAAGCCCCACACAAACATGCCGGTTAAGCACCAGTGCAGTTCAGCAGGTGCGTTCCTGGACCAGGACTGCACGCCCAGAGTAGTTCCTCTTACTCCAAGGGGCTGGCAGCTGGAGGGGAACAGGACGTCAAGAAACCACTCCGCTCATCAACGTGCTCTGCAGTAGCTTTAGGACAGCTTTAACCTTTAAAAAGGGCTAACAATCTGAGACAAGTTATAAAATGGCAAAATGCTGCTTTTCTCCTTTGTTCCCCAAGCAGGAGCTTGCAGTCCGTAGCAGAGTGCATGTGAACACCAGCAGAGGTTAGGGGCGGGTCACAAGGCAATAGGGAGCAAAAGGCCTTTCCAGAAGGGAAAGAGAACTTGCAGAGCCAGATCTTATTGCGATGACTAAAGGAGCCCTGATGACATGTGGAGCCAACTGAGTAAGAGGAAGGAAATTGTTGGAAAGGAGTTCTTTAACTAAAGCAAACTTATCTTTGGTTTACTATACTCCTGCATGTTTGTTGTTGTTATTAATCAGGAGACATTTTAAATCACCAACATATTACAACACCAACATAGATATTACTATGGAGTGATTTTGATATAATTTACTCCAGCAAAAATCAGAATTGCCTCATAGCAGTGTTATTACATCAGTTTGTACCAATGTATATTGGTATAATGTAAATTAGATTAGGATAAGGCTCATGAGATACATTATTATTTCTGCTCTGTCAATTTCTGCAGTAAATTATGAACTATGCTTCTCTATAAGCAAAAGGCTCATATTCTTGTGCTTCATCTGTAAAGACTTCAAATCTTTGCTTTTTACCAATTTTAAGTGTCTAGTGAGGAAAAAATACACAATCTGTTCAGTAATTCCTCCTATCACAAAGAGTAGTCTTTGAGTAATTTCTAACACAATCACCTGGTATTGAAAGGAAAAGGCTTAGTAGGACTAAAACGTGGCAATTTCCTTCCTACCATTTACTAATGGGATTATAGTGTAAATGAGTTCAAACTATCGAGGTATTAAAGAAGAGAAAAAAAAATATGCACTGAGACAGACAAAAAAATTGGGGAGCTCTCATTCTTCACTGCCACATACTTAATAAAGACTTTACATTTTCAGTATTTTAAACTGCAGCTACTCAAAACCACAGACCAGATGACAAAAATTTAAATAATCTAGCCATCACAACATCCTTAAAAATAAAATTGCTTATATTTTTCACCTGTCTCCTTATTTTTTTTCTCTATCTCAGGAAGGCTGAATTTCAGTGTGTTCATCTCAAGCTTGCAATTCAACTTAGGTGCAAACACACATGCAGTCAGGTTTTCCTACTTGCTGTTCAAAAGCGACAGGTGTAAGCACCTTCCCACTCTTTTCTAGCTTCTGAAGGTTGCTTTAGTCTTTTTCAGACATGCTCTTCCCCCTTGCATGTTCTTTCCTTTCCCATCAATCTCATTCACATGATATTTCCCTGCACTTGCATTTTCTCTCTCTCATATTTCTTGGCAGTACCCATAACCTGGCTCCTACACACACAGTCTTCTCTCTGCTGATCTCCATCTCGCTTCCCAGACTCTTCTGAGCTCCCCTGTGGTATTGTCCTATGTGTTAATAGTCCTGACCATCCACTCTGCCCTGGCCTTCTTCATTCACATTTTACTCTCCCTGCCCACCCTAGAGAAGCAGCTAGAAGGAGAAGGTCATAATTTCCATCGAGGGCAACCTTGTTTCCCCTCATATGAAAACTGTGTCAGTCTCAGTGGGAGAAGTTTCTCTTTTATTCACGATGAGAAAAGACGCACTTACTGCTTTGCTGAAAGTAACAGCAATCCCATTCCTAATAAAGGAGAACTGGAAGACATTTTAGAAAACAGGGGGAACAAGTGAAGGAAGACATTAAAAAATCCACAGATATTTAGGAAAAATTAATATTGCTGTATTTCCTCAAAAATAACAAGATATGGTCATGGAGAATCCAATGAAAGCAGCTATAGAGTATCAAAATCCTGTAATTCTCCTTTAATAACTGTGGCTTACATAATTTCACTGATGTAGAAATTACTATATGACTGCAGAATACAGCGAAAACTAGCTTCTCATATTCTTCATTGCATAATTCATGTTCCTTCTATTAAAACTCACACAAACACACTATGCGAGGACAGAGATTTTAAGTTAAGGCAATAAAAATGTACTATTTTCTTTAAATGCCAGTAAAAGGCAAAGGAAAATATATTGTCCTAAATCTTTTTGAAACAATCCTTCTGTTGACCCGTATTTGTTAAAGACACAATTTATGACACTCTCTTTAAAACATTTCCTCTGTGGTCATTACTGAAATGTTTGAAAGAACACGGTCAATTTCAAATCACACTTTTTTTTTTCTGAACATATTTATCTTCTAATAACCATGGGATATTGTTTTTTAGTATGTTAACTGCAGATATGGGGGAGCATAAACTGGTCACTATTTCTCATGTGCTCCCTTACACATTTTGTGTATTCTATTGAAGCGGGAGTGGGGGAGAGGGTGGAGGGGGTACATGGCCTAGGGAAGAGGATAATACCAGAAATTAGTTTCAGATTCTTGCTAGTATTTGGAGTAGATACGTAGGATGATAATATTATTCAATCAGCAGTCTGAAAAGAACTTGTTTTGGTGAAAATTAGCATTCTATGTGCTGCTGGGCTTAGTAATGTTCCTGCACACAAAGTTCAAGAATATTAGATTTATGAACACACACAAAGGTTAAGGGAGAGGATGCTCTTCCCACAGGAATACCAATGAACTGACCATAAGATCTCTGTGGTTCCTGTCTTGTACTTACTCTTTCCCTCCAAAAAGGAGAAACCAGTGAGCACAGAGGAGGAAAGAAGCAGGTGATATCAAGCCCAGATCTACGGAGGAGTCTAGAGTCACCACTCTGCACCTCCCTCAAACATCAATAGAGAACATAAAGCAGAGGTGAAGTGTAGTCTGATTAATCTGTTCCCTAGATAGCTATCCAGGCACATTCTTTTGAGAAGAATTTCAAAGCAAATGTCAGGTTTACCTAGTTTCATGTGAGACTTATAACGCCCAGATCCATAGGGAAGCCTGTTTTTTAATTAAGAGCAAAGATCAGGCAAGAGAATTTAAATGTTCAACAGCTTCTCATTATTCAAACCTTCATCTCTTTCATCTCTTTATTTCTGCAACTTTTGGTTTTCCAGGCTCTCACTCTCCCAGTAGTCTCTGTTCAAGCCTCTCCGAAATTCTGGTGACATTGCTTTGGTTCTTCTTAAATCTTGACTTTCACACTAACCTCCAGTTCTCCAACAACTCCAGGCTGTCAGAAGCTTTCCAATAATACAATGCTGTCAATACACAAACATTTTACATACTCTAAGTTTGCTAAATGTTTTCCAAAGTAGGATGGTGGTGAAACCCTCCATGAGTTCTGGAGGCAAGCCTCCTTCTCCACGGGCTCCTCCTGAATCTCCCCAAAGCCAGGGCCACTGGGAAACTCAGCTCTGGGACATACCTGACATCCAGTGGTTAGTATGTCTGAGTTGGGACTGGGAACTTCCGATTCATAAGACATGTAAAAATCAAAAAATGATACATTTAGGTACAGTACACCCTTCTCACCTGTCTGTCCTTCCTTTGCTTGTGAGAGCACAAGTGTTGATACTGATTTATTGTGTCAGACCTGGGAGCTATACAGTTGAAGTTATAAATTGCACATTCTTAAATGATATGTCAGCCTCAAATTTTGCATGTCTCCACTAGGCAAAAAGCAGTTATGGGTCTTAGGATTTGAACACTTACTCTTCCAGTTTGTTACCGTTTCACTGTGCAACATTTCTTGTGTCTC
This sequence comes from Tetrax tetrax, assembly GCA_009806455.1. Taxonomy (NCBI): domain Eukaryota; kingdom Metazoa; phylum Chordata; class Aves; order Otidiformes; family Otididae; genus Tetrax; species Tetrax tetrax. The sequence continues at coordinate 511,672 of WHYT01016749.1, read as the reverse complement.
CTTTGGTCAGGAAACTTTGCTCAGATATAGATACACATTTCAGTGAAAGAGTGACTTTACCAAAGAGAATATTAGACTTTTTTTTTCTTCTTTGACAAATCAAACCTTTTCAATTCACAGTTATCTGATGTGCAGCTTGTTTCCTCTCTTTTTAGCTGCAGTCAAATAGGTGATTCTTTTCCAGGGTCTGAAATCCCCTTCTTGGAATTCACAATGCTATATGATATTTTGTTAAAACAGACCCGAAACACAACATTTTGGATCTTAGGGCACTTTCTTTCTCAGGTTCCTCTCCCTGTGCACTCACCCTTCCTCCCCTCTCCTTGTCTCTCCTCTCCAGGCTACATCCAGCAGCAGCTATTGTCTCCCATTTGCCAAGCAGCTGTTAGACTTCGGGTGCCTTTGCCCCCATTTTTGCACCCCTTGTCTCATCCCACCTGCAGTTTGGATGAGCAAAACTCCTTTGGTATGCAGTGTAATAAGTTTTTGTAATGTCTTGATATTGCAAATAGCTCTCTTTTTTTTGTCTGTATTCCTGCTAAGATGGATAGCGGATGAACAGGATAAGCTAAGTAGTCGTTTGCACGGCAACAACAGGCTGACAGTTATGTAAAATACTTTCATGTGCAATCTCCTCTGATCCTCTGCTGGTGCAGAGGAGTATTATGGTCAGATTCAGCACACAGGCTCTTGCAAACTCATTTTCATAAACTGGGGCACTGCTAAGTAGAGAGAAGACCAAGACCAAGGTTGCCCTGTTTCTTCATCCTCAGCATTTACCTTTTCTTTCTCCTTAATCTCCTCTCTTCAGCATCTAAGTTTAAGCCCGCGGGATAAGCACAAGACCTCTTTACTGAAGTGCTTCTACAAATACTGGTACAAATCACCTTGCAGAGGCTACTGCACAGTGTCGAGGCCTGCTGGCCAGATCAGTAGGAGTTGCTATTATTCTAAAATGGGATTAGTTAAGTAACTCTGTAGGCCCATTCAAACACTGAGCCCAATTCACTTTTCTAAGCTTCCAGCTTCTGTATACCAGCTAAATGACACTGATTAGGCTTTCAGTTGAACATTTTCTGAAAGGCTTTTGACTCAGTTCTGCGATGATTCATGGGATTCAAAGAAAATTGATACAATGACCAACTAACTGTAACTGTCATGGACAGCAGTGGTACACATAAATGTTCAATCAGCTTCTGGAAATCAGCCTTGCTGCTACGCACAGAAGCAGACACCTTCTCTACTGCAGAAAGACATTTTACAGTCACAAGGAACAACATGTTCATACGAGTCAATTATTATATGGAAAAAAAAGAGATTGCTTTCATCCAAATATAAATATTCAGATGCCTTCATCTAAATGAAAACCTATTTTTCATTAGGATTACCAGATGAATTTAATTTGGATTGAAATTCATGTCTGGTTTTTATTAATATACATTTGTTAGAGAGCACCTAGTCAGATAGGGAGTCCAGTTTCTCATAGTATATATTGGAAGGATAAACACTGCTGTGTGCTAAAAGTCAATGTAACAGCCTGAAATATTCATGAATACCAAAATATCCCATATAAATAATGGTCTTTTGTGCACTGCCTAATTTTGTAGTTCTTACAGCGATTTTTACCTTTTAGAAGTACTTTACATTTATGACTCAAAAACTGTATCCCTTTTAAAAAAAATGCATCCTGTTTATTTTACCTTTAAATAGCTATAAAATTACTATGGAAATTATTATATTTTTATTTAAATACTGTCTGTTAAATAACAGTTCTCTTAATTCAGAATAACCTCAAAATTCAGGAAGGTCATTCTACATCTTCAACAGCTATCCTCACAACAGTAAGCAGACTCTGAATGTCTTCTTCAGAAATCTTTTTTTCCATTCTTCACTGCAGTTGGAAATGTCTAGGCAAAAGACTTATTCTGCTGTTTCTATGTGTCTGTTATCTGAACGTGTTTTGTTCTAGTGCATTCAGTCCAATGTTATAATTCATTTTTTCCTACTCACCTCCGAAGTAAGAGCCATCTGTTAGCTTCAGCTCCTTGTTGGATTTAGTGATGACACCGGCAACACCATGCTGAATGAAATACATCTTTTTACCCACGGCCCCTTCTCGGATAATGTAATCTCCAGGTTGGAACACCTCAAATCGCAGTTTGCTCAGCATGGCAGTCACAAAATTTGGGTCTGCATTAGCAAAAAGAGGCATTGTAGCAACCAGCTTCCGACAATTGAAGTTGACAATCTCCTAAATAGGAAGGAAACATAGTGATAATAATGGTCAGCAAATATATGGGCATTAAAAAAAAGACATTCTGCTTTCTTCACAGAGAAGCTCTTTTTGCTTCTATTGGACTTTTCTGTATTTGTTTCTGTGCCTAATTTTTTAATCTTTTCATTACATTTCATGTGTTTCTAGTAAAGTGACTGAAACAACAGCGCAGTCTGATTTGTATTTCTGAGGTGAAAGGTTGTCTTCCTCAGGCAATTTTTCACATTATTTATTATTCCCCTTGGATTTTAGGGGGGGAAATATGACAGAAAGATAAAAATTAAACAGGAATTACACTGCTTGGCAACAAGATTAGTTGCTGCAGTAACTGTATTAAGCGATAAAGTTATGCAAGCCCTTTGTTTTCAAATATTACATCAGTGACAGCTTTCTGATCAGAACAACTCCAATGCTAACATCAATGTGCATTACAGTTAGCTGCAGGGCTAGCTGAAATCAACGGGAAGAATTCCTTCCCAGAATTTTAATTCATTTTATAAACATAGAGGCATACATTCCTGCCGTTCAAAGAAAGGCCTATACAGTAGAGCCTTATACACAGAAAGCAGTGCTATTTTCCTAAGACCGGTTACAGGGCATCTCCCACCAAGAATATTTACATTACAGAGACAACTCTGAGCACATCTACATGAGAGTATTAGTACCAAAAAGCTGCAAATGTCCTACTTGCTTTAAATGAAGAAAAAAAAAAAAAAAGAACAATTTCTGAAAGTTTTAAGCTCATTTTTGCAGAACTTACTTTGTATTAGGAAACTTAACATGGTCAGTTGTCATACTGAAAGAGCTGAGACTAATCAGCATTACACATGGAGAGGGGCTCAGGTAGGCAACATCTGCTGAGTTAGCAACCCAAATATGAGAGGAAGAGCATATATGATCATCTGTATACAAATGCACACAGATCAAATAAAAGAAAATTACAACCAGCACTCACCTAACTGCTTTGGAAAACTAAATATTATTTCATTGTCAGTGGAGTATCCCTACCACATCTTGCACAAAGCCAAGGTTTTGTGACTGATGTAAAGGAGACATCCCACCTACCAGTGCTCTCATACCCTTGACTGAGGCCTGTTACACTGCTGCTGGAAGTTGCTTTTTCAACTTCCCATGCATCTGCTGTCTCATACTTAGATAACTCATATATCCCATGCAGCCATCTCTCTGGGCAGCAAGCTCAGATACACTTGTCCACAGTTCAAATTCCTTTATTATCCTCCCATCCCCCACCATTTGATATCCTTCTTGCAGACATGCTGGGGAAGTTCAGCTAATTCCACAGCATCTCCATCAATGTCTTATTTTCCATTAAAGAAAGAAAAAACAGGGCAAAATTAATTCCTAGTGCTACTCCTAGGAGAGACTTATGATATATTCTGACAATCCCACAATTAAGTGTCACCGTATAATGGCAAAGTGGAAACAGAAGTGTCTCTAAGCAGAAATGAACATTGATCCTTAACAATGGGCAGTACAGTGATTCTCTTTAACCCTGGTCTCAATAGTATCACATCTATATGCTTAGATAAACACTATATATGCCTTTTTCCCCTCCTCTTTTTTTTTCCTCTGGAATGAGCCAAGGAGATAGAAAAAATATATATAATTTTATATAATTATAATTCAGTGCAGATTTAATTCCAGAATTATTGGGTTAAAGATAGAGTGAATGAAGAGTAAGATGCTACATCTTTGAAGTCAAACACTAAACTCCAATTGAATTCAGTGGGGATATGATTCCAGCAAGAACATTTTATCTGAGAATTATTTGTAAGTTATGGAAATAGAACAACCCTCCTCTTCCACCACTTTTCACTGTACTGCCTCACTCTCCTCACCCTCTCTGATTGCCATAACTTCCCCTTCTTATGAGTGTTTTGGCATGCCGGAAACACTGCATCATTTATGAACTCCATAGCTAAGTATAAATGGGTTGGATTAAGACACAAGGAGACAGATCTGAGACCAAGAGCAGACTTCTTCCTGGCTGCATAAAACTTGAAATGTACAGGAATACATGGCAGGAACAGAAACAGAAAAGATGTGAGGAAAAACAGCACTGATATTTGTAATGACTGGGAGACTCCTACATATAGAAAGGAAGAGCAGTCTGGCTATGACTCCCACCCAGTGCAAGCAAAGACATGAAGCCTACTGGTGCAACACTATGGGACAATACTATTTACACACATGACATCAAAATTAGAGCTTAAAAAACCCCCACAAACTAGTCTTGCTTGTAAAAACACATAGAAAATTTGATGCAAGATGTGGTGCTGCTTGCCTCAATCCAAAAATTATCTCAAGCAAAACCACTGCAAGGTGTGAGCTACCAGATAGGTGTCACTGGCATGCAAGACCACTGAATCCTGCTGAGTCATTAAGTCAAGTGGAGTAATCCCAGCCTACCTCTTCAAGTATATTCTGCATGAGGGAATAAATATTAAAAAGAGATTCCAGCTCAATGTCTTTCTAAAGGACGAAGAAAAGCCTGTTTTTCTTCTTGTCTAAATACTCCATTTTCTCAGTAAAGCTTCGGCCACCACCTTCCTTCCAAGGGAAATTTATTCTCTGCTCCCACTGCTGGCAGTATGGTGCCATCATGCAAGAAGTCCCAGACTACATCCTCAGCTCCATGGGAGACTGCCTTACTGCAGTCTTGGCTGATGCTGGAAAGCTGGCAATAACTATTACTTGTCTTGCCTTGCTCAGGGACTTTTCAGTAGACTTGCTGCTTGTTTTCTGTTTCTGAAAGTGACTAGTTTGTCTTGCATGCCCAGGAGGCAGAGAGAGGAAATTACTAAAGACAGCAAAAAAAAAATTGACTCGAAATTATATAGAAGCTGGTGGCAAGTACAGAAAAGGCTGGGAGAGTGGAAAGTTCAACTCCAGTCATGATCAGGAAGAAATAGTAAAATAGATCTAACTGGAGTAGTACTAAAGAGAAAATGTGAGAAAAACAAAAAGAAGGAACACAAAGACCTAGAAGCAAGGGAAAAAAGAAGGCAGGAAGGTTGACTTTAAAAACAGATTGAGAAACTGAAAATCCTGAAAAAGAGCACAGCAGCACAAAACCTGGAGAAAAGGTATCTGTAGTGAAAGCTGAGAAGTAGGGCAGATGAAGTAAACAAAACGGAAATTGGGGAAAAAAAACCTACTTGATTAGTAACGTATCTTAATATCATCATAGGAGAGCATGATATAGACAGAGAGGAGAATTCAGACCTGTATGACTCCTCTGCGCACAGCCAGTCCAGCCCAACGAGACAGGAATTAGTTCGTCTTGGGAATCTCAACAAAATGCCCCTTGTTGCAGGATTTTCACCCTTGGATTGCCATGTCGTCTTATGGCTCCATCTTCTGTCCAATTTTCTCTCTCAATATGCAAATTATATCTGGATATATCCATGTATACACACACGTTACCTGCTCAGTCTGAGTTGCCTAATGAAGGTACCAACACAGCTACAAAACCACCCTGCTACGATAATTTCAGCCATTATAGACTAGTAATGCATTGGTTTTTCATTTTGTTGATTACTTTTCTGTGAAAGTTTATGCTAAAGTACAAACTTTCATTATTTAAGACATTAGAAGGTGGAAAATTACACAGAGAGAAAGAAATGTGTCATTTTTAAGTGCTTTGTTTTTCTTTAAAGTGTTCTTTTATTTAAATATGAGATCATTCAGAACAAGTGAAATACATTTCCCTGAGTCTTAATCACAAGCAGTGCTGCAATTTCAGATTCTTGTGTATTAAAGTATCACCTTGGGGAGAAAGAACCAGAAAAGATTAGAAGTGTGTTCTATATAACTCAGAAAGTGCTAAGAGAAATAGATCCATGTTTTAAAAGAAAAGTAACAAAAGAACAAACTGCCAAATTAAAAGTTGTCATTTTGTGCAGAGAAAAAACTTTCACTCACATTTGCTTAGAGTTAATTCTTTGGTGCCAGATAGGAACCAGAATATTCTGGCCAATATGATATTTTAATTAAATAAATAATCATGATTTTGTCTCACCTCTACATGAAGAAAACACCAAGTGAAGCCACCGGAAAGGATTAGAAGTGTATTATAGTGGCTAACGGTTAAGAGTGATTCAGACCTACGTAGAGCAAGTGTTGATCTAGTTCACGTATTGGTCTCTGTTACACAAGAACTAAGTCAGTGGTGCAATGGTCTGCTTTATATAAGAGAGTGGTTAGGTAATTATACTAGTTCCTGCCCCTTTATACTGGTTTTATTATTCATCTTGGCCTTCCTGGCTATTTTTTCAAACTGATATTAGAGCATCAGGTATTTGCCTGGGTTCAATATTTCTGGATGACTGCTCCGATGCATCTCAAGATGTCACATTTACAGAGGCATTTGCAAGGCTGTACTAGCTGTGACCAGGGCACAGCAGTGGCCAACTTCTCAGATAGCATCTGTAGGAGTTTTTAGGACCTTTTCTCCAGTAGATTTTTAGATAAAGGTAGTGCTTTTACTTAGACTGATTGGAAAAAGCTGCTGCTAGGAAAAAAAAAAGCAGACAAAGTTCTTGAAAGGTCTTTGTTTTTCCCCACTAATCCAATTGAGATAATAAAATGTATTACTTCCATCTACAAACTATGTCCTTCTTATGTATATGCAACCAAAGTCTGTTTTATGACTACATCAAAAATAGCTTAGTTTCATTAGGTCACTTCTACATACTAATGTAAAAATCTAGTGCGTAACTTGAACAACGTACACCTTTTTTTTCTGAGTGTCCCTCCTTTACACACTCCTTTCAAAGGATGAAAAACTAAATCAGTCTTAATTTCCTGGCTGTTGAAACATTTTACTGAGAAAGCTATTTTTCCTCTTAGAAATAACTCACAAAAGAAAAACTACTGAGCAAGTGATTAAGAGAGAACTATAGGAAAAAGCATGATATTTAGGTGTTTGGGGCTGTATGAGCAGGTTAAAAATATTTAAGCCAGGCTTTAAGGAGTCATATTCTGTATATGTTCATGATTTCCTGTAATTTTTTAACCCATTGGTCAATTATAGTCGACTTTGGCAGAAAGGAGGCATCTTGCTGCTATTAAGTTCTCACAGATTTTATGACAGCAGGCAATCAGGAGGACTAGGATTAGTATCCTACTGAGGGAATGACTACATCATTAGCTCACAACTTGTTTCATGCCAGAAAATCTATACGTGGCAACAGGATGCAATATTTTTCATTTCTAGTGCACCTGAAATTGTTCAAATCACTTTGACACATTCTGTTTAATCAGCTATGCAGAGTGTATGACTTGAAAATAAATTTTGCTTGTAAGTTTCATGTAAGTAATAACGACTATGTAAATTTTTCTCTTTGAATGGGATTTCCACTGTTTTTAATTTTTCAATTATATTGATCAATTTTACAACGGAGACCCTGCTTAAATTTTACTTACAAATATGGTAACTCTTGGATGCCATCAGTTATGCCTAGAATTGCATTGAGAAACACAGTTCTTTTTTCTTCAAGACATTGATATTTTCCCATTCTGTCAGCACAGTTGGATATTGGGAGTGTGTAGGTTTAGCAAACCTCACTGTCTGGCCCCTTTGGCTATGTATTTTAAAGCCCAAGAATACTCTGATCTGAGGTAACCTGCATGTTTGACCTATAGATAAAGCACAAAACCTGAAAAAAAACCTCTGATATCTAAGGCAAAGACAGTCCACGTGATCTCAATTGCCTTGAAAACCAGTGGCCAGCCTGTGTATTTACATTTTCAAAGCTGTCAGGTCCTGGAGACCTCCAGCATACCTGCACATACATTGTCCGGATGCATAAAATTTTCCAGGCAGCTATGAGATAAGCTTAGACTGGCAAAAGGAAGGGAGGAATAAATATGCTTTCCAGCCAAATGATGAGCAAAATTCTCTGCTTGGATTCTACCAGGACTGAGTTCAAGCAGGTTTGTTTTTTTTTTTTCCATCTCGCTCTGCTGAAGTCAATTTAAGGCAACTTAGCCTTAAAGAAAGTATATGGTAGCTAGTATTGCTGTCTCTTAAGAGAAAGTAATCTTTTTTACACATTTGCTAGCAGAAAGGATATAGGTTTGACTAATTACATTTTCTCGGCTTCATTAATTAAATGTTGGCCTTCTGCATACTTTTCTATCATTCCCTACTTGATTAGAATTTTCTATTCAACTCCTTATATGCATTTTTTATGCTTCAGAATTATTATTGCATTAAATTCAAATGCAGACAGGATAATCCTTTTGAGGATATGGTTCAACCAAATCTCCAATAAAGTCAGTCTGATGAAGGATATCCATCTTCTTCCCAGCTTGTTAATTGATTTAATGGAGCTTAAGGGAGAGAAGTTCTGCGCATCGCATTCTTTTCTTCTCTGGATCTTTCATTATATTTAGAAGACTTTAAAAGAGCAAAAGAAAGAAGGAAAGAAATAAAAAACACACTATCTATCCACCCTTTCATTTATCCAATTGTCCGTCCATTCCTTAACTGGACTATTTTAAAAGGGAATTTAGCTTTCATCTTCTTCAGTGTTCCGAAATGTTCTATGCCTCTTAAGTTTGGTTTCCAGCTGGGAAAAAGACGAGAAGCATCAAAATCAGAGCAGTGATACAGGCAACGTTTTAAGGCAATCTGTAATTGTGAGATAGCCAGTCTAATTTCAAAAGCCTGAGAAGTCCTAATAATCCAGATAGGTACTTAAAGTTTGGGCCAGTTCACCAGTCTCTACTTCTTGCAGGTTTTCCCTTCTGAACTGTATGCTGAACAAATTTTCTGAATGGTCTTACTAAAAAAACCACCCACAGTTCATTACAGGAGGTAATATGGAATTAGTACTGTATGATATAGCAGTTCCTGTAAAGACTGTTCCCTTTTATTAACTGAATAAATAAAATGCAATTTGCAAACGTATTTAATAATAACGATTTCAATTTTCTGCCCCCGACTAACCAAATATCTTGATTCTCATTTGTATGTGTGTATGTTTGTGTGTTATACTCACTAATAGTATAGTATTTACTAAATAATATCTTGGGCAGGGGGCACTCAAGACTGAAATCTCGGTTTAGTAACGCATTTCAAACATTGAAGTTGTCCCATTTTGTCAATGAGACTACAGATTTAAACACGTCTTTTCAATTTGTGGCAGAAAGGTGCATCATAAGAGATGTAAAGTTTACAAAATCTTGTTGGTATCCACATCCTGTTGGTACCCATATCAGAAACTTGTGTTAGTATATGGAAGAGTAGTATGAATTAGTCATAATTTTTGTTGTACAAATGAATGAAGCACATGTTTTTCTAAAAGAGGAAAAAGTAGATTTTGCTAATAATTACAAAACTTTTTCTAGTCTGCTTGCTCACAGGTTAATATCTACTGCAGCATTGCTTTTCCACTAACTTTGGAGCTTCCAGTCACTTCTCTATATTGTAATCTGATAATTCTAGAAACCATAATTCTAGAAACCATATTCATTCTTGTGCATTTGTACTGACACTCCAGTGATACCACTTGCTAACACCAATCAATTTGTGGTTGACCTTGTATGTGATCTGTGTGGCAGCTACTATTTTCTTCCTCTGTATCATTCAAGAACAAAAAAAAAGCTCACATGCTACTTATAGCTTTTTTTTTTATTTAGAATACTGCTTACATTCACCAAAGTCAGTGAGATTTCATGTGATTGCCAGAAAAAAAAAAAAAAAAAAAAGGTCTCAATTTTTCTTGCTGAAGAAAGGGAAGGCCATGAAAAGAATAACTTGTGGATGAAAGCAGGGATGAAAAAATCTGTGTTTGAAGGAAGCAGAGGGCTGACCGAGAGCTAAAACAAACTGCTGAAGCAAAGAACTAGGTGGCAGGAAAAGATCAACATGCCTTAGGAGAAATAGAAAGCTATGGATTGGATATAAAATTCTGTGTTGACTTATTTCTGATTTGCACTTTTGATGAAAATCAGAAATTGAACCCAGGAACACATCCATGGAGAGTTTATCATGAGCTCTGCAACAGGCAAGAAATTGCTTCTGCTATCCCATCCCTCCCTCTTTGTCCAGTCTCCAGTCCCTGTGCACTCCAGCCCAAATGGCCAAAACAACGGAGTCAGCCAGGAGGTCGTTCTCAAGATAATGTGCTTTATCTACACCCTATGTGTGTGGTGTTGCACACAATAACAACAACAACCAGGAAAACAGTTATTTAAAAATCAGTGGTGATTTGTTCACCGAGTTATTTCAAAGCCCTCCAAGAGCTCTGGATCAGAAATACTGTTATCTTGTTAATTGCTAGGTTAACACTTACTTCTTATTATGAATTAAAAGCCCATTGGTTCAAAGTCTCTCTCTCTACAAAATTATTAAGTGGCTTAAATTAAATCTTACTGATTATACTGGATAAATCCCAGTTAGCTGAGCTTGAAATATCCACACTGAAATTATGTTTAGAGTTCTTGAGTACATTTTTGTTTGCATCTGATTTGCTTTGTAACCATTCAATGAAGGCCTACTCTATCTGGGAGAAACAGCAAACTCCTAACTTTATCTAACACACAATATCTAAACACTGCTACATTATATATAATCTGCATCTTGAAGTGGTGAAAAAGAGCATTTGTAAACAATGAGAAGATTTATTTAGATTTCTTAGACAAAAGTGTGACAGAACCTTGAATGCCCGTGTGTGTACGTGCTAGAATATTTACAACGTCAGCTGCAGAGGTACACATCTATATATAACAGGAGGATATAAAAAGAAAGATAAGGAGGATGCACAATCCCTTACTAATTTTGAATCAGCCTTCATCACTGCTTTACTACATGAACTGGGGGAAGCTAATTATGAGACCATTTGAATTTGCCTTCTAAAGGAAACTACAGAAAAGGCTGCTGGAGTGGGACCAGGTGGAAGGGCTCAGGGATGTTACTTTGGGAGTAGCACCTTGTGACACAAGTGTAAGGAGCTCATGACCCACATTCAGGCCACTGCACTGGAGCACAAGCATGCAGTAGAAAAATACTGGAAGTGCTGATTCTAGAGGCCAGTTATACAAGGAAACATGAGGATGATGCTCAGTTGTAAGGGTGGAGGGCTGGCTCCAGAATAGATATGATCAGATGGTAAAAATGAAGTTGAAATCTCTGGGAATAACTTAGCGGAGTGACAGCCAGCCAGCCCTGAAGATAGAATTTACTTGAGAATGCCACTTTGGCTAATATCGGTAGCTGCAGGGTAAAGAGATGTATAAATGGCACTGGAGGTGTAAAGAGTGGAAGAAATTCTGAGGAGTGCAAGTAGGCATGATGACAGCAAGAACAGCCTAGGCAGCAGATCATGTGGAGGAAAGAGAAGGCAGACTGGCAGGAGTAGACCAGTCAATGTGTAAGAGTAATAACAGCTCGAGCAAAAGTAATGCATCAGATTCATTAAACACCCAGTAGGCAGACACAATTAATCATGGCATGGTATCAAAGTAACAAAGAGTGAGTCACATTACAACTAGGAGTCAAATCATGGTCAAGACTTCACAGATCAAGGATGCATGCGACATCCTCAGCATTTCTACGTCCTGAACACTTTTGTTCTAGGGAGCATGGAGAGGCGGTGGCTATGTAAATAATATACAAGAGACCAGAGGAGATACCTGTAGCCTTCTATCACCTACATTTAGTAATGATGCTGTGCTTGCTCTCTGCATGTAATTACTGAGGTCTTAAATATTTGTGCTTGTGCTTTCTTTCCAGAACGAGACATGCACTAAAAGCGAGGGCACCTGATGACGGCAGGGCACTCAGGAACTGCCATTAGCATCTGTGCATGAGACCCAGCAGCCACAGGATGCAGGTGCATAGGTAGTGCCATGTTCTTTACATCAGTTAAATATTCTTTTCCAAAACAATTTCCGTTCATCTGCTTGCCCAAAGTTTTAAATTTATTTAATCATTAATAGCATTTACGTATAATTATATTACTCACTTCATGAATTAAATATAGGCTGAGGATTATTTCCATAAGAAATATGTTCCTATAATTTATTCAGAGAGTTTTTTGAATGATCTTAAGACTGTATCTTAATCTCTACTTTTATGAATAAATTTATCAATATTGATTTTATATTATAGGAGACCCCTTAAAACACTTGTCATTACAGTTCCTTTTAAGGTAATATATTACAAATATAGTCTGGTGGCATAAGAAATAGGTGTTGAGATACACTGTAACAGTGACAAATACAAAGACAATACTGGAGTACAAAATGCAATGTATGTGTTTAGCACAATGCAAGGATTGTTATAATGCAGTGTTTTTCTCACTCATATCTTGGACATGTGCATTTGCATGTTATATGCCTGAAAGTCTGTGTATGTGTGTATATATATGCATACATATATGCTTTCCCACACATACATTTATATGTGTACATGGACATATCTATGTACATATTTGTACATTTAATGTAAAAAAATCAAAGTTTAACTAATTAATATGTCCCATTATAACATTTCAAATTAGTTTTAGTTAAATATTTAGAGGTTAAAATAGCTCATGTAAGAGTGTGTGCTTGTATAACTGAGGTTACAATCTACAAGCAAAAAGGTGAGAGGAAAGAAGATTCTGCTCCTAGTCCCAATTATGTTCTTTGGAAATGAAATGTCCTGATGTTCTATATTCTGCAAGGACACATGATCTGTATCTATTTTCAGCGAACATCTTCTCACATGGTGGCCTAAAAATAGGCCAGCCATGAACTTTAAATAATGGCTCAGGAAGGGTATTAACCTCTTTCTCACATTCTAAGTTTGTCCCATTGCTGTAAGTATCAATATTATGAACAACGTATCTGGTGTTAGAGAATGACAAAGCAAGCTACATACACCTCCATTTCTGCTTCTCTGCAGATGTCACTGCCTCTTAATTCCTCTCAAGGTCTGTTATATATTAAGCCATCCACACAGAATATCGATAGCATTTCTCTTCCTCTCAAGAGTGCCTCTAGTCTGTGCCAGGCCCTAAAAAGCATAAACTATTTAATTTACAACCACTACTGATGAGAGACTTTCTGCTCTTGGTGAAATGTGGACAATTATGGAAACTGGCATTTTCATAAATACACAAGTGTTTATACAATGTGTGGCAATGAGTACTACAATGAGTAGCTAGATTTTTGTTTTGAGAACTGTGCATGTCTGTATTTCCCAAATAATCTATTACAACTCCCATAGCATAACGTTCTCATCAGGTATATTTTTCAAATGATTCTCCATAGTTCTACTCTTTTCTTACTTTTTTTAATAGGCATAGACCCATCTTTGCTTCCTGATTTTCAATTTAGTACAAAAAAAACTCCTCAGTATGAAAGACACTTATTGTTAGTACATGTAAGTGACATTCATGAGATGACAGAAATAAATACTACATAGTCTTCAGTTGCACAGTTAACTAATGACTGCAATCCAGGCTGAAATGAAAACTGTTATTTACAAAGAATACGACTTTTCTTTAAGATATATATAACCATACAGATATTTATTTTATCTACAAAATAGTTTAGCCTTCTAGCAAGGCACCATCCATTGCTTCAAATGGCCTGTAGTGATCAGAGCACTCAAACATGCAACGATCAGCTCACAAAACTTGCAACTATTAGAGCAACTTAGTAGTATCCTCTCAACCAACCACAGAGATTTTGCTTTTCACAAATAAGGGAAAAAAACAGATTTATAGAAGGAAATTAACAAACAATTAACAAACACAGAAGAAGCTAGGAGACTAAAATCCTTTTAGGGGAATTCGTTGCCAGTCAGTGCTTTACTCCTACCGAGGCTCCAGCGCTACTGCTGGGCAGGACTGTAAAGGTACCATGAAAGAGACAGACAACAGATAAAAACCACTGCCTTGAACTCAGCCTGGGAGCTACTGGGAAGTCTGTACCTGCACTCACAGTGTCAGGCTCCACATTTTGCACCAGTTTTTAACTCCACTCACCTCTAACAATCATATATCACAGTAGTTTAGTCCCAAGGAGAGCAATACTCTTGCTAATCCCTAAAAATATCAGACACTAAGTGCCTTCAGTGTTAGACACCTATCTTTAAACAAAACAAGTGTAATTAAACACATTGTGCGTCCACAGCTATGCTAAATGTCATTATCTGTCCATTTATAGGTAATTAAAATTTTTTTTTGCAATTCCCATTTCCATTTAATCTCTTATATAAAGACTCTTCATCAAAAGAGATCACACTTGCAAAAGATTATTTTGCAACTGAGGAGGCGACCCCTGAATTTTCAGGTATTAAGACTTCAGAAAAAAAAAAAATCAGTACTTCACCTTTGGCTTACCTACAAGACAGTTTTTGGTTTTTTTTTTCGTATTGTGTTTGCTAGAGAACAGCAACAGTCCAAAATTATAGATTAGAAAGAGTTTCGTGCAGGTTTCAAAATAATGTACTTTTTTTTTTTTGTTCAAGTTGCACTAGGAAAAAAGCAAAACAATGATCTAGTAGTGCCATGATGTGCAGAGTTTAACTTGGGTATCTCCCACAGCTTTAACAAGATTTACCTTCTTAAATCAGGAGAGTGCCAACTGGAAAGTAAGTTCATAAATGTGCATTCAGAACGGATTTTGTGCTCTGGTGTTTTTTGTTCTCCTTGTCTTTGCCTTTGAGATCACAAGCTTTTAAAAGTCAACTCCAAATTTATGTATGGGAAATGCTGTGTACCCTTCTGTATGCTGTTACTACCACAATCATAATGTGGAACTGAGTGCACAAAAATAGACACATGCATTTGCTTCTGCATCAGACAGTTCATGGCATATTTATCTCCTCTTGCTAGTGGTGAGTCACAACACTAATCTCTATCTGTGGTGACTTTCATGGACACGTTTAAAGGGTGCCCACTCAACACAAAAACACCACTTTTACTGACTCTGGATCTGGAATTTAAATCCCACCATGAAAACTCAAGGAAATTATGTTCTTTCTCACCACCTCCAAGGATGAGATTTACAGGAAAGGGATGTGGACACATCCATACTATGCATCCCGGTTTGACTGCACCACATTTTCTACTGGGATCATGGCTGCATCCTGCCCTATGCTTCCCTTCTTCCTCTTCCCACACTCCACTTCTGCAAGTGCCACAACTTTTTACTGCAGAAACCCTCTCCTACCAGAGAGGAAACTAGCCAACCAAAGCAAGCACAATGTTAAAAGAATGTGTTTAGATAAGGCGAGCTAACCCAGAAGTCATCTCAGGTACTTTGTTATTATTTTTAACCTCCTAAAAATCAGCACAGCCGTCTATAATTGCAATAGTGTATTCAGACCTAATAGGAATGAACATGCTGTGGTAGGCATTGACTAATATGTAATAACCTTTCCTGGCTTTCAGCAGGAGCTGCATGTAGGAAAAAACCCAAAAGTGCTTGACTCTTTCCATCCATTGCCTGTAGCACTACCTGTGCATCAGCTAGCTGAACAATCCTTCACTGTGTTAAAAACTGAGACATGACAGACACATGGAAGCATGATCTTGCACTGAATAAGGCAATGGTGCAAAATTCTCCTCTGCGGGACAGAACTCCTGTTCTGTTAGCTGCTGTGCTCTTAGTGCACCAGACCTGGGGCCCACAGAAACCTTTCTGGTTCTGCTCTTCAGATGCCTGAGCAGCAGTTCAGACAGCAGCAGGTACAGACTGTATTTACTCTTCTATAATGAGATTTGACATCTCTCACAGCAATTAGTTTGCATCTAAATAGTCTGGTATTTTTCTCAAATGAAAGACAAATACTGCACTAAGATTCAGGGATTTGATTTAGATTAGTACATTTGAAGAGCTCATGAAAGAACTGTCATGTCTGAAATATTTATTAAAAAATTATGACAAAGGAATCTCATAGGTGCAGTAACAAGTCTGTTCAAAATCATAATTACTGAGAACTGCTGGTATATCGTTATCTGTATTATTGGAAACAGATAGATTATGGACTTCCCAAATCACGTCTCAGCTCAGGATGGATTTGCTAACGAAGCGTGTCAAACACAGACGGGACTGTGATCAGAGTTTCTTCAATATGTGCAACAGCAAGGAAAGTGGCTGACAATCCAAAAGCCGTGTCTCAGCTGCAGCGTGTACACCCGTGTATGTGCGTACACCGAGGAGCAGACACACTCCCGCAGCTCAGGAAATCAAACTACATTGTCTTAGGTCCCTGGGAAACTGGGTTCAGTGTGCGCACACAATTTGTTACCATGTCACACTCACTGCAGCAAAGCAACTTAAAAAACAATAATCAAATCACCTGGTGACTGCCTGCTCATTTCCAACATTAACACCCGAAAGGAGGTTGTAGAAAGGTGGATGTTGGTCTCTTCTCCCAAATAACTCATGACAAGAAAAAAAGGCCTCGAGTTGCAGCAGGGGAGGTTTAGTTTGGATATTAGGAAACACTTGTTCAGGCACTGAAACAGACTGCCCAGCGCAGTGGTGGAGTCACCATCCCTGGATGCGTTCAAAAAAGCATGGAGACATCGCACTTCGGGACATGGTTTAGTAGTCATGGTGGTGTTGCATTGACAGTTGGACTTGATGATCTTAGAGGTCTTTTCCAACCCCAATGATTCTATGATTCAAATGGCTCATTTGTTATTATTTCTAATTTTTAAAACTTATAGTGCTTCCTAAGAGGTTTCCATGAGTTTGCTTAAGCTTTGTATACATAGACTATTATTTAGGCATACCTTACACAGATCTTTGAAAAATTTTTTTTTTTCTCGGCATTTGTCAAATAAATAATGCTGTGGTATACCAGCATTTCTTCTGCAAAACTGACATGCTGCATAATTCTTTCATGACTTCAGTACTGCAGAGTATGAACTAAAGTTACATTTTATCTGCGTCTATGTGAAAAAAAAGCTTTCAACGCACTAGAGAAGTATTAACTCTCTCCATATAGCTATATAAAGAGATACTTAAATGAGTTCCAGTATGACTGTAATTCTCATGTATTTTCCCTAGTTCTCCTCTTTAAGCTTGATATAAAAATATATGCATACAAAAATGCATAAAAGTACAGTGGATTTTAATGAAAGAACTACCTCTTTATCTTTTATGAGCTAAATTCATGGACCTAACTTATTATGGAGGCAAAATATTTGGAATCTCCAATAATTTCATATTGACTCTGACACTTTATTATTTTTAATAAACTCATTTGATTTTCTATTGTTATTTTAATGTTTGATGGCCTGTATCCAAAAATCATAATGTCTACACTATTAAAAAAGGATTGAAGCACACTATGGTCTAATCACACCACATTTTGGCCTCATACTATTAACTTTAGAGATGCTTAGTCCTTTGTGCACAGAGTTATAGTGCAGTCTAAATGAGAATATAATGATTTGTGATTTCTAAATATAAGAATTGGATAGAAGGAAAGATATTGAAAAAGGAAGTAAGTTTTAATAAGAAAAAGGAGAATGTTAACAACTGGGGAAAAAAATGAAGTTACCAAACTGATAAATTTTAAATTGATTTTGAACAGACCAAATACATCTGCTAAAAATATACTCAATTTATCTACATGTACCAAACTGATCTGGTTGTAGTCCTGTTTTCACTTAGACACAATGACAAATATCAACTATAAATCCAGTAACGGAAGCTTTCCATTATTTTGTTGTGACAGTACCTCCTTTACAAAAACTGTCACAAAATGCCACCCTTGATGCAACACTAAGCATCGTGCAAGCTCCTTTTCAGAATCTTACACCTGACTCATTACGCTGTAATGGGTACCATAATACACTTACTTTCACTACTCCTATGGGACCAACAAAGGCCAAGAACTTCACATAGTTCTGCTCAATTTCAGAAACAGCACTGTATAAAGACGAAGAAGCTTGTTAAAAGGAAAGTAAAAGCAGCTTCCTATGGGCTGGTTGGGAATCACTGATGGAGAGCAACATTAAGTGATACACCTAGACAAATACATAAAATAATGTATCCATTATCTCTTAGGAGCAAGCTCTTGCACTTATAATTAAAAAAAAAAAAAAAAAAAAAAAAAAAAAAAAAAAAACAGGTAAACTCAATGGTTGGCAGTGACTAAGAAAGCAAATTAATGTTAGGAATTATTAGGAAAGGAATTCTTTGTCTTATTATAACATCAGTATGCTAGCTGCAGATCTGGTGTTCTCATCTCTAAAAGGCTATAGTAGAGCCAGGAAAAAATTTTGAGACTGGCAAGAAGGATGATCATGGGGATGAGCTGGCTTCTGTGCAAGAAAGAATTAAGTTGAATTGTTCTCTTTACCTTCAGAAAAATACAGTTTAAGGATGTTAGCATAGAACTCCATAAAATCTTAATCAGCATGTGATGGTTGGGTAGGAACTGACTGTACTATCACTTTTGCTACAAGAATTTATGGCCATCAAAACCAAAAAAAAATAGCATAAGCGAGGTTCAACCTCAAAATGAGGAGGTGGTTTCTCATGCAACAGGGTATAGGTCTGTGCTCCTTGCCAAAGGATGATCTGGTTGCAGTGAGAGTACATGGATTCAAGAGGAGTGTAAATATGTAACTGGAAGACATACGTACTAAGGATTACCCAGTAGACAAATAACATCAGTCTCAGAGAATCCCTTAAACTGAAAATACTGGGAGTCATTCAATGGAAATACCATACTTGCTCTGTTCTCATTCTTCTCTGGGCATCCATCTACAGCTACTGCTGGTGAGGCTGGTGGCTTAGACAAATGCCAGAGCTGAGCCACTTCAACATTTCTTACACTCCGTTCTTAGATGAAAATACTTATGCAAAAGGACTTTGGGGTACGGGTTGTTAAGATGCTCAACATGAGCTACCAATGTACACCTGCAGCCCAGAAAGCCAACCGCATCTTGGGCTGCATCAAGAGGAGCGTGGCCAGCAGGTCGAGGGAGGTGATTCTGCCTCTCTGCTCCACTCTGATGAGACCCCACGTGCAGTACTGCATCCAGCTCTGGAGCCCCCAACATAACAAGGACATGGACCAGTTGGAGCAAGTCCAGAGGAGAGCCACGAAGATGATCAGAGGGCTGGAAAACCTCTCCTATGAGCACAGGCTGAGAGTTGGGGTTTTTCAGCCTGGAGAAGAGAAGGCTCCAGGGAGACCTTATAGGAGCCTTCCAGTACCTAAAGGGGGCTACAGGAAAGATGGGGAGAAACTTTTTAGCAAGACCTGCTGTGATAGGATGAGGAGTAACGGTTTTAAAGTACAAGGAGGTGATTCAGACTAGACATAAGGAAGCAATTTTTTAGAATGAGCGTGGTAGAACACTGGCACAGGTTGCCCAGAGAGATGGTGGATGTCCCATCCCTGGAAACATTCAAGTCCAGGTTGGCCAAGGCTCTGAGCAACCTGATCTGATTGGAGATGTCGCTGCTCGTTGCAGGGGGTTTGGACTAGGTGACCTTTAAAGGTCCCTTCCAACCCAAACTATTCTATGATTCTGTGTTTCTAAGTCTTTACACTTTGTTTCAGGTAACTTAAACTGTAATTCAGGTGTCCTTTTGGAAGAGATTTCTCTAAGCTGTGGGGTTTTTTCAGTTGTTCATTTTTTTTTTCTTGCTGTCTGTATCATCCATTTCATGTCATGACAGTTATGAAGCTATAAAGTCCCCACTTTTGGGACTAGGGCCTTCTTCTAACGCCAAATCATGTTTAAGCATGTAGATGGAAAGAACTCTTTGAGCTTAAAAATATGAACTTTAGAAAACTTTCCAAGTATCTCTGTCTGTTGAAGAAACAGAGATTACATTTATATTATCTATAAATATATAAAGGAAACAAGTTAATTGCTACCAATTGCTAATTACTACCTCAAGAAATGAAGGAGGGAGATAGTTAATTGCAAATGCTATTAAAGGCAGAATTTATCACATGTCAACTGCTGTTTGAAGACACAGCCTTTTTTTCTAAGCTAGTCATCTAGGTTTTCTTTACAGAGAGTGTGTACAGGGGGGTGATATGTGTGGAAAGAGCCTGATGATTAGCTCGTACTTGTTGCAGAACTTGTACGGAGCTACACATAGGTTTGATGAATCCAACCCCGCATGGCCTCGACAAAGAAACTTAAAATCTTCCATCTCTACTGAAATTGTAACTGCCAGGAGTCTCTTGACTATCTGCTTTTCAAGACGGCTGGACAGTTATTATCAGATAAGCCTAACTGTGAAAAAGGAGATATGCTTTTCAATAAGAGTGAAATTTCTGAATTTAATGAAAAGACACCTTTGAATCTTCACTTTCATCACACAGCAGCTTTCCTTACAAGTAGGCAATAGCACACCACATATGGCAATGGGTGGTTAATTCAGTTTGAGTGTGTAGAGCTGAGGACATCCAATTAAGTACGTTATCATGGGACTAATATACCCAAATTGTGCAACTAATTTAACCAGGGGGATGATAAAGTTTTTAAGTCTAATTTTCTAATGAGTGTCTACCTTAGTTCCTAGTCATTGAAGGGAATTTTATTAATACAAGCTTATCCTTGAATGATACAGTCAGCTACTAATTGCCTTATGAAGCTCCTAGAAAGAGCTTTGTAAAATTTAAAAATGTTCAGAATTCACTTTTTCCTTTTTTTTTTTATGAAGCCCTAATTAATCCCCACAATAAACATGACTCTATTTCTGTTACTCAACAACGTTAGCCACTCACACATATACATCAAACTGTTTCTTAACTTTTCATTATTTTAATCATCCAATCTACCATGAATGTTCCATACATAAGTTTCAGAAACTCAGTAAAATGAACATTCATCCTCTTTTACCAAAAAAGTCTTACCTCTACTATAAGGATATACAGCTTTATTAGTATTATTTATCATGTAAGAATTAATTTTACACCAGATTTTCACAAATTCTATGTCCTTTAGCTATTTTTAATGGTTGAATGATTATATTTATATGATGCATAGTTATTTTACCACTAAAAAAGAGTGAGCCAAAATTTTAAAACATGGATCAAAAGAAGGTCATCAGTCCTGGAGACAGGCTAGGTGTGGGAAATTTCAGCCCAACTTGGACAGCTGGGAACAAGGACAACTGAAAATACTGCAACTTTTTAAATAACCTTAGATGATATTAATGCTATAATTATGCAGCAGTTTGTGTGGTTTCTTTTGTTCTTCTTACTGTAAGTGAGGAAACAATGGTTTCAGGTGAATGTCTTCGTCAGAAGCTACTTTCATCAAGCTAAGAATGCCCTGTGGAGACTGAATGTTTAACACTTACCCTGTGCTAAACTCAAAGTATAATAAAATGCAGAATTCATTAAAAACTTAAGAAATGCAGAAAATATTTATTTCTGAATGATGCAGCTAGGGTACCTTCGCCTGGACCTTACAGCTTTGCGCAGTCATTGGCACGTAAGACAGTGTGTCTTGTTCAATATATGAACTGTTGTGCTCTGCCTTTAAAAGGTTCTAATTTGTTATCCATTAGCAAAATCAAAAAGCCACTAACTGCATGACCAAACTGCAGATACTGAAGTGGCAGCTAAAATAGAATTTGAAACTGCTACACTAAGCAAACACCCAAGTGCTGTTTTCAGGGCACAGTGCGTGAGCTGCTGCCAGAATTTGGACAGATTTGCTGTGAAACCTATTCTGGCACTGCCACTGTCCAGTTTTTTTTTTTTTTAATTTTTTTTTCTAGATCTTTTTCTGGAATAACTATTGTATTGTCATGAGGGCAGTGTGCAACTTGATTGCTTGATTGCAGCTGAGTAAATACATTTTTATTATATAATACAGAGAACAAAGAAGACATGCTAAGTACAGCATGATCACAGCAAAACCAGAAGCCACTCCTTCCGTGAAATTCTATTCTTACTCCACGTTTTTAGTGGCTCATTAATTTTTGAAATTTTCCATGCTTGATGTCTCCCCAGAAGTGCTTTTTGCTTTTTGCGCTTGATCAAATTTTCTTGCTCCTCTTAAGCAGTAAGGAAAAAGAAAGGGAAGGGGACGGGGCTAGCAAAGGGAAGAAGAGAGGGAATAAGCATGAAGGGTGGAAAGGAAGAAAAGACAGGTAATTAGAGTGTCATAACTGAAAACTGCTGTTAGTAGAAGAAGATTTTGCAATGGAAGGGTACTGAACTTCATTTATAAAGAAATGTTTTCTTTTAGAGTAGAAATAGATGAAATAGTGACAGATGCTTCTGTTCTTTTAAGAAAACAAAAACTCCATACTGGCCAAGATCCACGTTTTAACTGCCCCTGTACTTTAGGGATAAGCTTTCTGTCCTACATGATAGATTTTATAGTACATTCTCCTCTTAACATTTTGAAAGCTACCAAGGGGAGCCACAGGATAAACTGGCAGAAGCAGTGCAGAAGCCAGAGCTCTCCAGCTGCCCTCCAAAAGACTTACACATCCACAATATAATGAAATGGGTCAGGCTACATCTGTGTTAGGGAACTAAATGGTCCCAGGCACTGGAATTCAGGCATCTGTATTGTGAAATTGTTAGGACAATCATGGTTTGGCCTGATTTTGACTTGAACCATCTAGCAATGACCAAGCAACTTTGGGCACCGTTCACCATGCCTCGTTGGCAGTTTGTGAGGAGGGAGGCCACTGTTGGACTTTCACAATACAGACATAGCAAAACTGTGCCAGCTGCCCAGGAACGGGCATGGCATTGTTTCTTGTAACTATTTTAAATATGGAACTTGATTGATTTTGGCAATTGATTGTATAACATGTCTTCCCTTCACAACAAAGAGCGGGATTCAATGGTACAGACAATCCGGCACAGATCTATGCTCTTTTCATGCCACAAAACTTGTTAAATAAAAACCCCAACCTTCACTGATCTCTCCAAATGTACAGATGTCATCCTGTGCTCTATTGGGTGTATATATACACAGACACATATTCAGCATCACTTCTCCCAGGGCAGAGGAAACTAAACAGCATTAGTTGGTATCCCTGGAAATCACACAGGTTTTATCATGCATCAGACTGTTCCTCCTTTATTCTCCCCTTTTCTTGTTTTGTTCTCTTCTCCCTGTTTGTGCTTTCTTCTCTCTGAATTTTTCAACTTCATTCTTCTCCTCTGTATTTTCCTTCTCTTTTCAGTAGAGAATATCAGCCAACTGATGACACAAACAGCCTTCAGCAGGTCAGGCATAAGTACCACCCAACAGAAGACAGTCAGATTTATATTCCCATTAAGCAGCTACCTCTGTTACAGCAAGATGAACGCTGCCTTCCTCCCACACAAACACTTTGCTGAAGAAAATTCAAACTGCTTCCACACACAACATAACATTTACAGAAACCCTAAAACTGGAATAGAGACTACAGTTTTAACACAATCGACTTTTTAATGGCTTGCATATCATATTCCAGCTTCCTCACCTCAACTAAAGACCATCTTAACGAAGGATGCTACTTCACAGAATGAAACACAGCAGTTCTCCCTTCACTGGTGGCTCAGCAGTTTCATAGATGCCTGGTTAGCAAGTAGGGGGAACAGAAAAAACCTTTCATCTAGGACCATTCTAGTCCAGCCCCTCTCTATTTTAAAGAATGGCAGAAAACCATGAGTTTCCTTCAACAATTAAGGACGGGATTTTACTCTTTGACAGTCTTGTGTGGCAGTGACTCTGACAGACTGGTTTAGAACGGAGTGTAAATCTGCTTATTTCTTTGTGTCAATCTAATATAAAATCCATTCTCCTGGTCATTCATTGACTAGGTCAACTGAGATTAAATATTACAGAGTAGAATCAGAAAAAGCATTTCAATACAGAAACAGCAAAGACATGAAAGTTTTCCATACCATGAAGAACTACTCAAATACTTTAATCTTACCTCCCTGAGGGGATCATTGAGCTCATTCAAAATGTTTTCTTCATCAAAGATTTTGCCTTGGTAGCGGTGCTCATAGTAGTCATGGATCTTCTGGCGCATTTCAGCAGGTAACTTGTGGAATGACATGTACTGTTCCACTTGTTTGTACTGTCAGGACAATAAAAGGAAGAATCAGAAGAAAACCCCCAATTTTACTATATAAATACACCTACAAAATGAAAATTCATTCATGTATCACTTAAGCTTTATGTATTTTATAAATACAACATTTCATTCATGTGTCAGAGAATCCTCATGCAAATATTAGTTAATTTAGTATTACTCATGTGACAGCACAACTATAAATTACAGCATCTGCCTTTAATGGCAATACGAATATCTACACTAATTTACAAGTATTAGAAGCCAAACCCTCACAGTTGTCATGTGGCCCCTAAATTCCCAGCTGTACAGAAGTTGTGAAAGTACACCAACACCATTTTTTGCTCATTCCATACAGCAGACAGGGAAACTGTACACAGTATGCATCTACATCTCTAGTGCTGCATTCGGTGAGAGTTTAGGGTGTGAAATTTCAGAAACTGGCTATGCTGTATTGATACGCAACATATTCATGTTGTGTATGCTTATATAGTGACTGAAGAACAAAGTTAAAATCTGTGGAGATAATGAAGTAGAAAGAATTCTTCAGAATGAAGAGAAGAGAGAAGTGAACCGAAAAAAATAGGCATGGCACCAGGAAACTGAAAGCAGGGGAATAGAGAGATGCCAGGACCCAGGAAACTCAGAGGACCTCACTTAATTTACCTTGTGCACTTGTTTTCCTTGTTTCTACTAGTCCCCGGTCCTGTCTTCTGCTTTGTTTGCTTCCCTTCTTCAGAAGTCTTTTTGGATAGCGTAATTTTCAGAAAAGAAAGTCCCAAACTAACATACTCAGAGTTGTACCGTACTAAACTGCATGATACATCTAAGACTCACAAAGTGGAGAAATTGCCTGAACAGCAATGGACAAGTACCACCTGACTAAGACTTCTGCTCCTCAGATCCCCCATCCTTGCCTCAGTTGAAGAGGACAAGGCACTGAGACACAGAAGGATAAAAGCCCTTCCAGGCTTACAGGTGAGTTAAAACTTGGCAGAAACTTGGTTTACTTATGTAGAGTGTCCCTTTAATTTTTTCCCTTCATTTTTTTCATGCTTATTAGACAATTTTAACTATTTTCAGTGAAAAAGCCAATGAAGTTCTAATTAGTATCAGCATCTCTGTAGAGCAATTAAATGAATTTATAATGTACGTGCACTCCTTATGACCTGCAGCACATATCCTTTAACTTGTATAATTGAATGCTGCTCCATCCTCTGGAATTAAAATTAGATTTTGCTTTGCAAAGTGGCAAAAGATTAGATGAGGCCACATGTAAAACATGCATTTCACAAATAAGAGGAAAGTTATTTTGCATAGGACTATTTAACAGTGTATGATGAATATGTAAGCCAGATTTAACCTCTGTAGAGCTGTCTTGCACCTCTGAAGCAAGAATTCTTCACCCCCACCCTTTACAAGTGAGATTTAAATTTGCATGCTCATCACTGGTTTCTGTTCTGATACGGAGAAATTAATCCATGCACTGTGGGTCTGAATCAGAGTTCTAGGTCAGCAGAAGACAGACATGCTACAGCATAAACAAAGTATTGCTTCTAAAATTACCCTACTAATCAGTTACAGCTAATCTAGGCACGGATTTACTTAGAGGGAAGGGTCAAGAGATTGCCCAGTGCTCTATATACCTCACCAAGGTGGTCACACACTCCCAGCTGCTGCACAGTGCTCCAGCTTTCCTGCAGCAAAGCCAAGGAGAAGATGCTGAACTGCCCAATGTCCCCTTCATGCGTCCAGCCCTCCATTGCTGTGGCCTGAGGTATGGACATGCAACATGTGTCGTAGCACACACGGACAGGGAAAGGACTTCACCCTGCTCCCCAGCACAGGGGCTGCACCCCTCTACCCAACCTTATTTGCATAAAAATGTCCTTGAGCAATGCTAATAAAGAGTAATCCTTGCTAATAAAAAATATACATTAATTGACATGTGTAATGCAAGAGAAGTGCAAAGGACTTTTATGCCAGAATGACCTTGAAGAAGAGAACATTCATGCTAAAAGCAATTTGCTTTGCCAGCAACTTACACTGCTCCCTTTTATTTGTGCTGTTATTTGAATAGGTGCTTTCTCCCACACAAGCAAATTCTTTTTCTCTATCAGCTTTTATGCTTACACATAGGAATTTTAGGGAAATATAAAAAATAAAATTAGTAGGAATGAAGTGCTTATCACTGGTGTGTCTCAAAATGTTTCCTAATTAATAACACACAGAATAGCAGTGAAACTGAATATTAGCAACACTTTATTTTAAAAATCTACAACGAGGAATTTGAAGTTTCTCACAATTCCCAGAAATATTTAATCATCTAAAATACTATCAAGGTCTCCTTCCATGTGAAAATATCTGGGCCTGTGAGTGTACAGTATACTATTGCTGTCATCCTGTAATAAATATTTTCCTCAGCTTTCGCAGTGTGATTTTGACTCCTATGCTGTGTAATTCATGCTACTACTACTCCCCGTCCAACATTCTGTCAGAGCATTCATGTGAAGTGTTCCCTCAAAACTTTTAACTTACTATTTTCTTCAGCAACTGATATCTTTCAGTAACTCAGCTGAAGTAATGATTGCTTGTTTATTTCTCAAAAAAGCAAGTTCATTTTTTCAGCATGATAAATGCTATTGGCCATATCAAGGGTTTCCCACATTAGTTGTCAATGTGGTGTGTCACATGCCAGTTGCAAAAAAAGTGTGCTAAAATGAAGATACAAAGATAGCCAAAATAATATGGTCTTGTTTATTTTGTGTAATAAACCACTAATCTGTCTGAGTTAAGTTTGAAGAATATTTTCTCTGTGGGTACCATACATATTAATAAGGGTTAGAAATTGAGACATTTTTCACTTTCAAATATTTTTTTTTCTTACTCATTAAAGCAATGCAAATAACTGAACTGAACTATTTCCTGGGAAAAAAATTACATGTCAAAAAGGTTTAAAAATTCTCTTTAGCACTGTGAATCCCTTGAATAAATATGAAGATTCAATAGCTTCTTTCCCTGATTTTTCTAAGTATGATTTTACATATGAAGTTGACAAAATTGTCTATGAAGTTAAATTTTGTCAAAACTTTGTATTTTAATTATATTTGAAAGAGCCATAACTGATCCTGAGTCATCCATCAGACCTGACACTTAAACCTGCATCTTCGTACATGAGTGGAATAATTTCTCTGTAATGACTCTTCTCATCACATTGTATCATGTATCCTTTCCCTTCTAGATTAAAAATTTTGGATTGCTTGAGGTTTTATTTGTTTGGGATTTTTCGTTTTAGATTGTTCATTTTAGTTTACTCAGAAAAGAGATGTCTTAATTTCACATTCACAAAGGCACCTCTGGTGCTTTTCTTAACATCTGTGTGAAACAGCTTCCAGAGTTATAGCAAGATCCCTCAAACTGACTTTAATTAATTTATTTTTTTTATTTTTAGCTTTTCTTATGCCACATGAGAAGCACCAGACTACATTGAAAATATAAATGACTGCATTAAAACTCCCTTTTATAATTTCGAATTGCCTTTCTGTCTTTGCTCATGCATGTCACCAAGGACCATCTGATTTTCCAGGGAGGACTATTTAGTAAGAGACGTGCATATCTAAAGGAACATCAGAGGCCTCTAAAGGCAAACTAACTCCAATTCCAGGGTTCTGGGGAGAAAAAGAAGAGACATCCAGGCGATTCCCTGGAAACGTTCAAGGCCAGGCTGGATGAGGCTCTGAGCAACCTGATCCAGTCAGGGAGGTCCGTGCTTCTTGCAGAGGGGTTGGACTAGATGGCCTTTGAAGGTCCCTTCCAACTCTAACCATTCTATGATTCTATGATTCAGCAGAGCCTGTGCTGGATGAAGACATGGCAAAACAAAGGAAAGCTAAGATAAACTTTTACAAATGAGAAGATCGTTTTTTGTAATGTTACCACACCACCCAAGTATGAGTTTATTTCCACAAAACCCTAAATGTGGTCCAGTTAACCTCAATATGTTTTATGGTAACCAGATGCTCTCAGAAGTTTTTAAAAAAACTTCTTAACATATAACGATGTAACTGACTGCTATTAAACAAAAAGATTGTAATCTTTCTTTCTTTCCTTAGATTAGCTGGCTTATACTCTGAAATATGGAGATCACAAGGCTTCTGATCGTACTTCTGATGCAATTTAAAATGCTTTTATTATCCACACAAATACCTAGTTTTGTATCCCACTGTGCTTCTGTACTATACAGACTTTTTTTGGCCTGTTCAAAGAATATATTCTTTTTGCACTTTGATTTTCCTCTTTCTCAAATTAATTACATGTTGTCTTATACTTTCATAAAAGTAAACAGTATTTTTGAATGTTGATGCAGTTTCTCATACCCGTTACAACTATGTATTCCCAGTCTTTTCAATATCTCACTGAATGGAAGAAACACTCCACACCTACCTCTTTTTTAAGATGAATATTGAATTGTTTGTCCTAAAATAAGTATGCTTATTAATGTGATTTATATATTGCACTGCCATAATTTCAGTAATTTCTATCCCAGTGTTTTATATACATCAGTGAAATGAAAATGCCTATAAACGCTACACAAACAAACAAATTGCTGAAATACACAAGAACTATGTGGATTTCAAAGTAAAGTAATATATCACAAATTTTCACTGATAATGATCATCCAATAATAACTGTTTCTTGTTGTTTCAGCCATAACCTTATTCACGAGCTCCTTTTATGTAACAAAATTCTGCTGCTATGTTCCTTCAGCATAAAGTTGAGTAGTATGACATTGATCACATTCGGTCCTTAGTAGAGTTGGTTAGGAAACTATAGTTATTGTTAAAAAAATTGGTACGGAAAAAGGCAAGGGAGAAGACTGAGGTCTTTTTCATAATGATTTGCAACTGAAGCAGGTAAAATATATTAAAATTAAGACAGCATTCCAATACAGGCAATATCCCAATTAAACCAGTTAAATATAAACCTGAATGTTGATCTCTCTCAAGATAGTTTAGTACATAAGTTGAGCGTACCTGGTCCTTTTCTCATAATATTTCATAACTAAGAAGTTGTACTTTTTAACTGGAAAAATTCTGAGAGTCCTAATAATCTTTACAGCTCAACATTCAGTCTTTGATAGAATAAACCATATAAATTTATGAAATATATGAATAGTAACAATTAAAAACCATGAAACTAAGGACATTTGCATACTGTACTTGGACTTGGACCTGGTCACAGCCAAACTACTTGAATTCCCTTTCAGGAACTCAAGTGCCCATATCGGATTTTTCCAAAATGGCAACACTCAAAAACTTCAATAACTGACTGGTTTTTCAAAGGACCTAGGTCCCTGTACCTTCATTTGAAAATTTAGCTTCAATAATATGCCTTTTACACTTTGTACAATGACTTTGTCCTCGGCAATAGAGCCTGACTTCTAGGAAAGTTCCCCAAAAAGATCTATTGGCATCTGTAAAAATGTTTATCTTCAGGTTCTCTTTCCTTTCACAACTGTAATCTTAACCCATCAATTATATTAACGTAATATTTTAATTGTATTTTGAATGTACTGTATAAAATGTTAATATAGAATGAAAGGCATATAGACAGGATAGGAAAAAAAGAGGAAATAGCACTTTACTTTATAGAGGGTTTATATCCAGTCAAGGCCACAGCCTTATGAAGACAAACCTTTAAATGATATTTGTAAAAAAAAAAAATCCTGTATACTAATTAAAAATGTAAAAAGAAAGACCATTGTAAAATCCTTCTGCTGAATTAAACAAGTTCTGTCCCACAATTTAGATGCAATAAATTCATCAGTATTCTCAAAATTGTTTGAAAATGCTTGCATGCCATGTAGAAAAGAAGAATCTAAGCAGCATTATAATATGAAGGAGATTAAAGGAGCAGAAAGGTGAGAGGAGGCAATTTGATCAAGGTGAAGCCTTTCTAAACAATGAACATCAAGCAAAGAACAATCACAATTCTGCATTGTTTCTGAACTACATTAGGAAAAATAGGTCCCTTGAGGTATTGAATTTATTCCCCTGCTACTGCAAAACCTCACCTCATGTAACACCTTATAGACAAATCAAGTAATCTCAAAAACAGTTAGACTTTGTCTCTCCACCAATCCTTTAAGGATATTGTTTCAAGAAGCTCCCTGGTCTTATATATTTGAATCTTATTTTAAATTTCAGTCTAAATGTACACAGATATGTTTTAAATCAACTAATGCTTAGTACAAAATTATCCAGCGGCTCCAAAAACTCTTGTCCCTTGGTATTTATCTCTGTAGTGTTTATAGATGGGAATTACCTCTCTTCCCAGTCTCATCCAGGCAGTCTATTCTACTTTTTGTTCAGAAGACAGCATACTAGCCGCCTTCTTTTCCATCCATTCTAGTTTCAGTTCCTCTTCCTCCAATTGCAATTACTAGAACTATACATAATATTTTAGAGGAAGTGTCACCAATAGTTCATACTATTATTTCTTTCCCATCTAGTAGAAAAAACAAGACACGTTGAAGTGGTTGTTTGCAGTCATTCTATGAGCAGTTTCATCACCCAGATACCTCATTTTCTCCTTACTACTTGCAATTGCTGTGCTCCTCATCTTCCAGTTTATAGCAACAGTTTATACTAGTACCTGAGTGTAAAAGACTGTGTCAAGTATTTGTCTCAACATTGTTGAAATATCAAAGCACCACCCCAATAATGGCTTCCCGCTATCTTGCAAGCCAACTCTTGTTGAGACAATAATGGGCATGCATATCACCCGGTAACGGGCATACATATCACCATCAGGTGAGGGGGTGTGGCTAGGAAAACCAGCTCTTAGAATACAATGAGTACAGGAATATAAAACGAACATATCAACGGAATCCACATCGACGGAACCAACATCGACAGAACCAACATCGAAACGACCAACATCAGATGGACCATTCCCCCATTGAGTGAACTGGACTGTCGGGACGCCGCAGCTCTGTGATGGTAGCTATTGCAATTGAAACTCTTTTCTTTTCTCTCTTTCCTTTCTTTCTCTCCTTTCTCTTGCATCTGTGAACTTGTCGGGTTAATAAAGTTACCTGGCACTCGATTCCATTTTGAGTCTTAATTCTGTTCCTGAGAATACGAACAAAACCACACTCCAGTGTGTGAGAGGTTGGTCCAGCCAACCCTAGCCTCCCAGACTCGTCTGAGGTCGGCTGGAACGCAAGGGGGCCTTCCTCTCATATGAAATCAGAACGTGACACTGAATCCTTGAATTTTGCATTTCTGAATTTTATTCTATTCCTATTACTTTGTCTCCCAAAACTCAACTCATTCTTTTTATAAAGTATCTAGATCTATCTCCAATATTAGCATCTGAAGTTTTATACCATCCTAAACTTCATACTGATGAAGTTCATCACCGAACTCATCAGCACACTCCTAAACGTATTATGCAATATACTTTTCATACGACAATATCGTGCTTTCAGGTATTTTTCTTCTAGACTTGCTCCAGCTTGGTATCTGGAAAACTCTCAATCAGCCCACAACCAAACTGGGGGAAGGACTGACAGTAGTACATGTGAAAGCAAAGAAAATTGCTGTCTTACACCAGCTTTGTTTGTGAGAGCAGGATGAGGTCTGCATACCCAAAAGCAAATCAGTTTTGTGGTCTACATAGCAGGTGTCACATAGGAGAGATCCCAGAAACTTCTTATACATCCTAATACCAAAATAATTTACATCTTTGTAAATTTTTATCTACAAGCAAATCAAAAGGCAGCAAACTTGACTGTCACCAAAATAGGAATTTGAACATAAATTTTTAGAATGATAAAGTTATGACTGCTCTCTTTCTGTGCTAAACAGTCATGAAAAATGTGAACTGACAACAAAAACTGGAAATTTATCAGTGTGATACCTTAGTTCAGCTTTCCAAAAGTCAAGTGTCTAATTTAAACCAGTTATTCTGATTCCCTCTCTCATAACCAGAGAGAGATACGAAGGGGCAATTAATCTCATTCATGTCTTGTATAGATAGAATAAACTCACCTTTGTCATCCTTATCTCTCTCCCAGTTGACCCTGATGGAGGTCTATATGACTAGCACTGACCAATTAGATAAACAACAAGTGTAACCATGTATTTTAAAACAATAATTTATTCAAAGGTTCTAAACCATGAACCTTTCTATTGTGACACACATATATATAGCATCTTATCCAACAGGAGAATTCTAAAGCATCACTTTCAAGTTCAATCATTTGCCCTTATAACTGTACTTCTAAAATTTTAGACTTAAAGAAGAGATTGAATAAATTTGGTTATCAAAAGAAGAAAGTGAATGCTACAGGAAGGCACTGATGAACCTTTAGCTATCAAATGCCAGGTAAGGATTTTATATTTCTATTTCAAATTCCTTACAGAAAAAAAGCAGATAAGTGGTCTACATTAGAAAGGCAAGAAATGAGTTCCTCTCTAAATCAATGTGAAGGAAAGCTAGTTAGTATGCCATCACTGACTAACAACTGACAAAATGCACTGAACTACAGAACTGTCTGACATATAAAGGATTTAATTTTAATAAAGCAACATAATTCTAAAATTTCTCCCCTGTCTTTTTAGCTGTGACTAGACCCATGATTCAGGTGACTGTCAGTTATCTTACCTGACAGAGTGCATGGCGTTTCAAAAACCAGCTCATCTTAATAGGCTTTCAGGTGTTGAATAAAAAGGCACAGTCCAAATATTTTCATGTTATTCAAATAGCTTTTTTTTTTTGGTAGAGTGTTTCTACAAACACGCAGTTTGCAATGTTGTGAAACAATTTTCCTGTGAAAGTTCACTGGGTTTACATCTCAGGAGTTCAAATATAATTCCTGCATTGTCCACAAAATATAAGCAGGCATCATGATAGAAAAATCCTTTTTCTCTGTGTTATTGTGATGTAAGGCCTGAAATAAACTGAAGGAATAGAGGAGGTTTGCCTCTCCTCTTGTCCTTGACTTTCCTGGGCACAAGATTTTGTTTCCTACCTACAGAATTTTTTATTTTTTTTTTTCCCAGTGAAGAAAAGGGTAAAAACTTTCTGAAATTGTTCAGGAGTGAGGCAGGGAGAGGGAATTGTTTCAAAGCATATTAACACTTAATGTTGTTTCAGTTTGACATTAATTTCCTTTTCCCTGGAGTTCTAGGCCCCTAAATTCTCTGCAAGAGTTGCCAGACAGACAATATTTCAGGAAAAGCGGAGGGGTTCAACAGGGCTCCTGAGATACAGAACAGGAGCGATCGCATTTGCAATGGTTGTTTAAGCAAATACAGTTTAATATTGAAGCTACTCAAAACAAAATGTAGAATGTTTTCATAGAAAACAAAATTACATATTTTGCTCTTCTTGAAAATGGAAAACTGATATAATTTTCTTGAAGTGTGGAAAGGTCAGTGTTTTTGGTGGAAAACTGCTTTGTGGAAAGTGTTCGGTATTAAAAATATCCACCTTCCTTGAGTAGTGCTAATACATAGCTCTGGAGATAACGAGAGCTGTATGGACACAGAACTGAATGGTGATCACACATTCACAAAGAATCGCAGCTGGGGAATACCGTATTAACCTCCTGAGAGGTTTTATTGCTGCTTTTTCAAAATTATTCAAATGCATAAGTGGACTTGGAAAGCAAATAATCAGGGAATTACACAAACTATTAAATATTCAGGAAACTTCAATTTCTAGTTAAAAATTAAACATAAAAATGACATTCTGGTTTACAATTCACAGAAATATCTGTAGTGTCTACTAGGCTTAAATTTGGTATTAAACTGCATGTTGACTTATCCCTCAAATTACATTGATGAAAGAATTTTTAAAATGCAAACTGAAGTTTCACCTGACAAAAAATTCATGGCCATTTAATTTTTAGGCAATATATCTATATTTCATTTGTTGATTTTTCATTCTGCAGCAGAAGGACAACTGCAAATACAATGAATGAGTACTGAAAGAATATGAAGGGGAACAGTTTTTCTCCTTATGAAAAAGGAGTAACTTCACTTGTTAAAAACATATTTCAGCAAATTATACATTTTAAGATTAAAGGGATAAAATTTGCAAAATTCTCTGCAAAGACCACATAATGAAAATACTTAACTTCCATTTAAATATAGTACTTTGAATTAAAACATTGTGTATTTTAAAGTAGCCATTTTACTAGAACACTTTATAAGCTGTTTCAATTAAATTCTATATATTCTATTACAGGATGCCATTAAAATGGTATGTAAAAATTAAATGTTCTCCTCCTCTCAAAAAAACAATGTGTAATTTCATATGGCACATTTCCCCCTTTTAATGATTTCTATCTCCCTCTCACAGGAAATAATAAATTAATTTTATTTTTTCACTCAGTCATTTGAGAAATTACAGAATATATTGTTTACAAGCTTTTAAAATGACCTCTTAACCCAGTATTCAATAGTTCCAACTCACTAGCTGAGCTGCGTGGTTGTATGTCTAAATATCACAAGATATTGTTTCTGTTTGCTGAATGAATAATCTAATCTGTATAAATAAAAATAATGTCTGAAAAAAAAATTCCTGAGGCTTGATTCTTCCAGGAAGAATTTGAATAACATGAGGCAATAATAGACAGCAGGCTACACTTTTTTTTTCCTTTTGCAAGAACTTCCAGTCCAACTTCGTAAGCGGGTTCTATGTTAAAATAATAATCAAAGACATTAAGTTACAGATTAATGGGAAAGCAATGAGAAGAATTGTATAGCTTATATTTATTAATGACTATTTAACAGATTTTCAATTCAATTTTCTCCTGTCACATTTATTTCAAGAGCTTGGTATTTTTCTTTTCTTTAACTCCTTAACATGTCACCAGCTGCAAGCATTACTCCTGGCACACAGTGGTGTAAATGAGGTGACACCAGTTTTCCTGCTCACAAAAGATGGGGAAGACATATTTTTGGCCCAGTCATCGTTTGACTGTGGAGTCTAGGCAGAGCACGTAGATAGTGCAGGGTACTGTTACAGGCACCTTTTCCATCTCAGGCTGCAAACAGTGCAATGCAATGAACCCGACAGTTGGGTGATAAAAGGTCTTCGAAGTTTTTTTCCTCTCTGCAGTCATTGTCAATCATACAATCCATTCACCAACTGTTTGTGTGCCTCGATTCACAGTTACAGAACCAAACGGTAATATACTGGGTCTGCTGCTCTGTATTGCTGTGCTGATGGCTCTTTCCTGCAGCTTCAGCTACTGGCAGCTAGAGTCGAGATGAGAACATGGTCACCAATCATATCTCTTCTACAATGAGGGAATTCTATCTCACTAACAAGTATTCCTCATTACTGCAAGGCTCCTCATGTTATCCAAACATAGCACAGGTCTAAGCTTTTATCTACAGTACTTGGTTGAGGACCTGAATGGTTTTTAGACACTGGAAGACAAAAAGGAGAGAACGGTCAAAACCACCTTCCCAAACTATAAAGAATTCTGGATGAATATTCTTCAAGTGATTAAGCTCAACCTCTATTTAGTCTTACCCAACATTTAAAAGTATTATCTTCAGTAGCTGCTACTATGTATTTGCTATTTACAATACTCATTCTTTTCCATATGACAACAGGTTTTCATCCATAGGAGTGGACTCTTTGATTCTATCCTAATATTAAAAATAATCTCTTTAGGTTCCTGCTTCATAATCACTAGAGGGCTGCAGATGGTTTCCATGCACTTGGCCAAAGGGGACTCTCGTCCTCCACTGGAATTCAACCAGGAACAAGAAACATTGCTGTACCCCTTGCAACATTTACTGTACGTGTGGTGTTTGTACAGTTCACCCTTTAAAAATCCTTTTCATCCTAGTTTTGACTGAGATTATTAGGAAAAAAAAAAAGAAAGGTTTTGCATGTTTAAATATTCCCATGTTTCACACTGAGACAAGACTCAAATCCCTGTCCCTTTCTTGTATGTGTTCCCCCAACCACACTGGAAAAAGGAACAACTTCCATTTCACAAACACCTCTCACTTATGTGTAGTCCCTTGCCCTCCAATGTCGGGTTATTTCATGAGACAGCTAAACTTCTGATCTTACTGTCGAGGCACAACATCTCACAGAACATTTGGTCAAACCTGAAATTATCACTAACCCCTGAATTTAGCACTAACTTTAACATTTACTTCTAGGATGATTATCCATTATGATAACTGTACATACTAAAAATTAGTAAGCACAGATCTCCTTGTGTTCAGAAAAGACACCAAACAGTGAACCTGCCAATCAAACATTTGGTTATTTTATTTCAGTAGCAGCAAAGTAATAACTCACCTGTCCATTCCACATCAATGAATGGCTGAGTTCACTACAAATCCAGAGGTATTTCTACATTGTGCATTCTTCATTGCTACACAGCTTAGCATACAGATATTTTCACAGAAAAAAAACCAACCAAACAAACAAAAAACCTAACAGTTTGTAATCAATCGAAGATCAAAAGAAAAAGTAAATTTCCTGCTGAATGGTATGATAGGTTCACTTTTGCCGTTCTTTATCATGAGATGGAACTGAAGTGATTTGTTTAGTCTAAAAGCTATCATCTGTTTAGTATGTATTTTTCACTAATTACCCCCAAAAGAGTACTGTTGCTTGCAAGAATACTTTAAGCTGTCATTTTACTTACAGGCAGTAATTAAACATTTCCTTTCAATTGCCTCAAAATACACAATCTCTTATTATTGTTCTTTTCAATCATTGTAATTGAGAAATTAATTAAGTTATAGAGAATTTTCTGAATAGGATTTGGTTTCTAGTCTGTTCTTTATCTTGTGCAAATTTTCTTTTTACTGTTTTAAAAAGGGGAGGGGAGGGAGGGAGCATGAAAACCAGGCTCAGTTCCTCTTTTCACAGAGGCAATGACAAAACTCTGATTTAATGAAACAACTATCAAAGCCCAAAGGCATAAAAAGAGAAGCATCTCTTCTTCATGCTACTATAGGTGAAACTGTATCAAGCCTAAGGCAGGATGATTTTCTTTTTTAATGAGAAAAATACTGTACAGATGACAGCTTATTTAAAAATATCAGATGTACTGTAATGGTCTCCTTAAAGCTGCCATTTTCTAACCGAATTTTAATACCTATCCAGTCATCTTGTACAATTTTCCTTATCTTTGGAATGCTTTGGATTCCATTTTTTCTTTTCAATTTGCCTGTGCCACTAAAAAGAATAGACATTAAAAAATGTGCCTGAAGTGGAAGGAGAGCAAGCAGAAGGAGTTATTCCCCACGTGCACTCTGGGGGAAGAGGAGGGTGAGGGAGATCAGCTCATCTCTGCTCCGGCACTCCTTCAGTACGGTTTTGGGCACGAGCAGCAGGTTGTGCAGCTCAAGGGCCTCTGATGGGGATGTACTGAACACACACGGCAGCTACCCTTGATACGGACTCTTGAGAGTGACAAGTGTCAACTGCCTACTTTCAATTGAATTAATTTTTTTTTAGAGATGCGAGTTGGGATGGCCTATCACAAGCAGTGGTTTCCTGTGGTATGGGCTTCACCTCACCCCATTGATCCTGCAATACAGAAGTACTGCGTAATGCTAAATTCAGCATGTGCTACAATGCCTTTAGCTAAATGGGCATGCTTAATTGTTAGCATCTTGCCCACAGGAAATCTAGTTATTTCAAGAAGCAATTTGAAGGAGTAATTTAGAAAAGGAATAGAGAAAAAGGTATAATTAGGTTGAAATTATGTAACTTCATATCTATTCTTTAATAGTTGTAATGAAAATAAGAAAAAAAGAAGTTTTATTAGCACTGTAATTGCTACATCTGCTTGGTGTTGTGCCAACAGCTATACTACCAGCAGCACCAGCACAAGCAAGACAGAAACACTGGCACGGTACAGCTGCTGATTCTGGAAATTCTGGCTCTGATAAGATCTAATTATGGCTTTCGAGTTCTTTTTGTATTAATTAGTGGAAAATACCAATTTATCAAAAAGAACTTGCTTTTTAAATGGATCCATTTCAAAGACAAATGCATGGCAACAAGTTTATCATGCATGGGAAGGTCTGTCAAAGCTAAAGGCAGAGACAAACAGATTCTTCAGTAAAGAAAGATGGTCCAGCTGCTCAGTTACAGGTTGTATTGCTTTTCTTGACCTCTGATCAGAGACCTGAAACCGTTATTCCTTCATTTCACAGCAGTGACCTAATGATGAGGAAATGGTTCTTCTAGGCTGGACATCTCTCAGTGTCTGCATGTATAAGCAAATATCAAGGTAGAGAGAGAGAGAAATTTCTCTTGTTTTTCATAGGGATAGAAATAGTAATGTAGATTATCACATTTCACCTTGCTTTTCCAATAAAGTATAATCATTTACACAGAATCAAGGTGGTGGGAAACACTGACAAAGACTCATCCCATGCAGATGCTACTCGTGGGGAAGAAGAGTCCGCACAGGGTGACTGGCTGCAATTAATCCACCTCAACGCAAGTATTTCACATGTAAACACCTGAGTCGGGGTCAGACAGCTGCAGTGCTAAGATATTTTTTAAAAACTGCAGGAGCTTAGAGGTGACCAGAAAACGTCTGCTCTGAGCAGGTAACCTCATTAATACTATCATTACTTCATGATATATTGTTTAACATATACAGTCTGAAACTTTCTCGCATAATTTTTTTTTGAGCGTACAGCTGGCTAGTGGACAACACAAAGAGCCCTTACAATTACAAAGGAGACTTGGCAATTATAATTTTTTTTTAGGTAACCTAAAATTGTTTGTCAGATTGTTCAAGTCTCCAGCTTCACCTGAATCACCAAGGTTAACGCACAGTATCACACAATAGTCATTATTCTGAACCTTTTGCACCAACTGCAACTGCCCAACAAACTGCTCCTCTTCTTCATGTCCCCAGCCATTGTGTTCCTTTCATCCTTACAAAATATCTGTAAGTGTCTTATCTTCTCTTTCTCCTTACCTTATCTTTATCTAGTCTCGAAGTATAAACACCTCAGAGACATCCTTAGGGAAATGAATTTATGGCACCCGGAGGCTTCTCTGATAAATGACAGCCACAGCAGTACAGCAACACTCCAAGCAACCGTTTGTACTGCCTTGAAAAGCATCATTATAGATCTGATAGTTCGAGAGGAATGCCTGTAAGCACAGGCATTCTCTTGTATTCCAGAATTATGGAGCTTATTCACTAGGTACCGAAAAAGCTTACTTAGTTTTAATAAGACTTAAGGGTAATTCTTTAATTAGAATAAAAATGAGATATACAAGAGAGCTAGAGGGCCTATCAGGGATAGAAAACCCAATGGAGCACATTCTGCAAAGAACGTATTTTAAGGTAATTTATAGCTTTCTTCAAACAAATAGACTAACAATCCTTGTGATATTTCTGGTTGTGAAGAAATAGTTGAATGCATCAACCATTCAATCATTCAAATGCATCAAATCTTACATAAAGACTAAGTCTCATTTTTTATTCTCCAAAAAGACAGACAAAAAGTTCTTAGTAATAGTGGATTACTTCCCACACCTCTATGGAGATTTAACTGTCAAACAAATGATGATACTGTATTTCTGTGCAGAAACACTCAGGGAAAGTTTTTCATTCAATATAGCTGGGTTCCCTGGTTTAGCTGTTAAAGATGAATAATAGAACTTCTGTCAAATAATAGCTTTATTTTCTTTTGTCCCTTCTTCCATGACAAGAAGGAGGAATACAAAGAGCTTTGGAGAAGTGAGCAAAACATCTATAAGAGGCTACAAAAGAAATTGTGAAAGTAGTGAAAGGCTAGCAAAGAGTTCTTAAAAACATCAACAAACTATTTAAATTAAAAAGACCTAAGGATTACTTACATTTCCTTTGACTTAACAGAAATCAAATTTACAAAATACATGTCTATTTCTTCCCATCTTAAGTATTTTTAGGAGCATTCTGCTCAGCATATGAAATTTTAGCAAAATTCACCTTCAGTTTAGAGTAGCATAAAGAAGCCTTTGTTTCCATGGCAAGAAAAGCAATTTGTACTATAGTACCACTGGCTGTGAGATTGGCTCTTTTTCCACATGCGCAACTGGTAATCTAAGTCCACTTCTATTCTAACTAGTACTCTGAACACCATTACCAGCACTGACAATGGCATCCCATTGAAAGGCTGCAGTGCAGGACCCCTGCTGAAGCTGACCTGGCACCGCACAGCCTCGCAGAGCAGGGTCCTTCCAGATGGGAAAGGCAAAGTGTTTGGTTTTGTTTAAAATTATTTCTGGTTGGTTTTTTTTTTTTTGTTTTGTTTTGACAGGGGCTTGTTTTTCCAGCATGCAATAGATAAGTTGAAGACCACCAGGCCCCTTTTCAATCTTCAAGAGACATGTGGTCTAGACTGCAAGTTTTGTGTGATGGCCATGAAATTGTGGGAAATCTTCCCAAAAGAACAGTGTGCATCACCTATAGAGAAAGCAACACGCAGGCTGTGTAACACAGGTAACAAGCTGCTAAGACAAGGAAAGGCTTTCCATTTGTATTTTCCTTCCCAACTGAACGTGAAAACACAGCTGGAAGAATTTTCAATGTCTTCACAACAAATCAATTATTTTAAAGCTGCATAGACAGTGAAATACTCTTTTGAGTAGTCATGATTAAATATAGCACATGGGCTCTAGGATGCTAATTCCTGAGAACTACGAAACAGAATACTGCTCCAGCTAAGTCTTCAGTGTAATGTAAGAACGTTGCTATAACTAATAACTGCCTGTGGTTAATTATTTATTTTAAAGGCTAAAGCAGCAGCCACACCGAGTATAAGCTACTTCTGTTTTTCATATCCAACACCGAGATTTTCTCAAATCGATCACTAGGACAGAAGACCTCTCTGCCACCCAGGGAAAGTATGTTAGCAGTTGCATATAATGTAAACTATAAAGTTAAACACTGTTTTGAGCAATTTTGTGCCTTTAGCCCTACTGTAATTAGAAACCGAGGCCACTTCACTGGGGAATCACCTTCAGCTGCTGCAGACAGAGGTAGCTCATTCTCTCTGCTCTTACCTGTACCGCAAATTTAAATGTCACATGCAACGGGGCATACACCTAATATTAATGGATATGCCACACTGTAATGCTGTCATTACTCACTTTCTTCTTCCTTTTCCTGCTTTGCCACATTATTCTGCATCCTCCCCCTGGAAGCTCTCACTTCATCGGTGTAAGTGGCACAGCATCCTTCAGAAAATGAAAACTTTCTTTTCCTGCCATGCTAAGACTGATGGAAGGTATAGATGATAGTCCTATCTTCTCTAAATCCCACAAACCAGTCAGTTTCTGTGGAGGGTTTTGAGGGAAAAAAAAATGGACAAATCATCTCTGCTAGATGCAGAGACTGCCTTGGCCACAGATGTAGGGATTGGGAGGCAGACTGGTAAACTGATAACTATGAAAGAAAATAAAGCTGAAGTGAAAACAAGAAAGAGTTAAGGTTTACGTCTGCCCCAAATAAAAGGTTTATATCTGCCCTAAATAATTTCTGGTTTCGGCACTGTTTGGCATGGTTACAATGTTCTTTGCTATCTTGCCCAAACCATGAACTCTCAGAGAGCAAGCACCAGTTTCTCAAATATTTTGGAACCAGAAATTTAAACCACGGTCTTTCAGCAATAAGGAATAATATTTTCAGCTACTGTGTTACACATACTAATGGTTTTATTAGTCCACTGTTTTTCTGTCAGAGTAACTCACTAATTTGTAAAGTTTTGCTTTAAAATCAATATAGTCCCTTAGAGTTTTTAACCTCATTTTCCCTTTTTATAGTAGTTTATTTACTTACTTTCAATTTTTTTTTTCTAGAAAAACTGTCTGAGCACTAAATACTGTTGTTTGCCTTACAGGTACAGAGAGTATCAG
This sequence comes from Tetrax tetrax, assembly GCA_009806455.1. NCBI lineage: Eukaryota > Metazoa > Chordata > Aves > Otidiformes > Otididae > Tetrax > Tetrax tetrax. The sequence continues at coordinate 469,431 of WHYT01016749.1, read as the reverse complement.
CTGCTGTCCTGTCTCTGCACATGCAACCCAAAACCTCGCAGCCGGCTGACTCGGTGATGTGAGCTTGTGTCCAGGTAATTATCACCTTTGATTGTTCTCACTTTGGGTCTCTTCTGTTTGCACTGTTCACTTACAGAAGCTGCTGATTCCCAAAGTAAGCAGGGGAAATGCAAGTGGAAATAAAAGGCTCTATCACTTTGCCCCAGAATCAGAGGGCACACCAAACAATTTATATTTCTTCCAGATAAGGTCATGTACTGCCCAATGGGAGACTCTTCTCAGTAGATGAATTCAAAGGCCACCAACAAATCCTCCATTAAAAGTATCTATGTCTATCACAGTTCTTCCCTAAAATAAGCTGACAGCCTCTCCCACCAGTACAGTCCCAGTTCTTTCTCCTTTTCATCCCTCCTCACCTCCCACTTCCCATATCCTTTGGCTCCTGATACTTTCAGCTGCTTTTTTCCTCACAGACATATAATACAATTAAGTACATCAATCAATCATCTTGTGGGGCTCTGCCTCAATTTTCCTTTGCATCAGCCTTTTGGGCTCCTGCTGGTGTCAATGGTACTCCCAGCTGAGGTGAGGCCATGTCCATCTCCTGATGCTGCTTGATGCTGCTCACATGAGGGCCGAAAAACTCCTGATGCTGTGCAGGAGTGAAGCAGCAACGAAGAGAGATAGATTCTTCTGTGGTGATTGTACTCTCTTCTCACTTGTTTATGTTCTCTACAAAGTCAGGAGAAAAGAAAGGCCTATGCAAAAAAAAAAAATGTTGTAAAAGGAACAAGGATAGGAAAGTATCTTAACTAGGGGAATTAACTCCATTAAACCCTAGTTACCAGCTCCTGTCAAAGGTCTAATAAGAAACACGCAAAGATGTGCCCTCACTTTTCATTTAAAAACTGCTCAGTATTTTCTTCAAAACTTTTTAAAATTATTTTTATATTTACATCAAATTCTGCAGTGAAGAAATATGTTTAGCCAGCTCTGTCTGAATATATACAGGCATCCAGCACTGCCCATAATAAAAGGTGGCTGATGAACAAATATTTTGTCCAGAAGGAGATTCTACAGATACTTATGTGAAAATGACATTTTCCTAACCCCAAACTGTACAATGAGAACTCATAGCATTGTGCATTTTTGTTAAAAGATTTGTTTTCATTATGCTTTTAGTAAATACTTTGCATCCAGGAAAATGTGTTCTAAAGGTTTTGTCGACTTTCGGTTTTTGGAGGGGAGATAAAGACATTTTATTTTTATATTCACTTCTCTAATAGGGGTTTCTTTAATTAGTGTTACAATATTTTTTCAAGGTTAGTGACCAGTTGCACAAACTGTTAACCTGGCATACAACAGAGTACCAAGGGCCATTTAAAACATTCTTTTGCAGAGAAAAGGTTTCAGTTCTACTGCTATCCTATGCACTCCAAAGCCTTTATAAATCTATATTGCATGTCTTAGTTACACAAACTATTATGTTTTCAAGACAGACACACTTTTAATTACTCAAACCTCAAGAAACAGACTGAGGTTGTGAGAGAATTATGATTTAAGACTGAAGATAAAAATAATCAATCCTTCTTTCTTCCCTTCCTTCCTAACAAGACAAAGGAACCAAACAACTCTGCACAGTAAGGATTATTTTCTCACTCATAATATTATGTTAGATAATATTGAGTGTAATTTCCTGCTACATATACAAGCGCAATCATTCTAGTGTAATGGGGCTAATTGCTACCAGTTGTATCTATCTGGTGTGAATCACAGAGTTGAAGGGTAATTTGTGTGCACTATATTAAAACAGAGACTTTGAAAAATAAAATTAGTTCCTTGTTGTTTGTTTCCTTTTATTTTTTTCTTTTAAAATTATTTTTAATTTAATGTGTAACCTACCCTATGATAATTACTGCAAAAAGAAAGCAAGGTTGTTTTTTTTAAAAAAAATCTGGCTCTGGTATAACTTCATGTCTTCACAGCTAATTTATATAATCATCATGAACATGCTTGAAATTGTAATGAGCTTGCTCTGCGATTTCATGTGGAAAACTGCTAGAAACCTAATCCATAATGCAAGACAGCAGAACACTTTATAGGTAAATTAACCACAACACAGCAATAAATCAAAGTAAGTCCCATCTGTCATTTTAGAAGCAGTAGGAGTCTACTACAGTTTGGCACATGTATGATGCAGCCGGGTGAATAGCACTTGGCTCGCACAGTACCTGCTACCGGGAGGAACCAATCGTTTTTTTAGAGACAAAAGGCAAAAATAACCAACCTGACTACTGCAGCAAGATTGACCATAATGGGAAGCTGAAACACAATAACGAAGTAGCAGGGCAAAAGAGGAGAGCACTCTAGTGAGAACGTTCTGACTCACTTGTATGCCTCTCCTAAAGTCTTACCCTGGAACTAAGCATGCTATTCAGTTCCACTTGAAAAGAAAAAACGTTTATTTTGTTATTGATGTATTGTTAAAAGTGAGTAACTTCTGATTTTTTATTAACAGGAGAAGGGAAATAGCTTTGCCCTTACTTCTTGTAGTACTATCTGTTGTTCTTTCACGTTTCAAAATTTGGGAAGATCAAGGTCAAATTAAATATCACAACTGTGTGCAGTGAAAATTCAGGTAATTATAATAAACACAAATTGATAAAGATGAGCTTACAGAAAGAGAATACAAATGAAGATAGTAGGGGCCGTATCCTAACACAATACACATTTCCACGCTCAATGAAGAAGTCTGTCTGTGCAGTCCACACTAGCTCTAGTGGCTGTGGGTTTGCCATAGCTCTTCCTTTCCTATTTGCATCATGATCAGAACTGCCATTTCCTCGACTCCTGTGAAATATGCAAGTCCCTGATACTTACACATGAGATATTTACAGCGATCTAAGATTTTCCAGAAGAGTCTCCTAGGCACCAAAGCTATACTAATGAGCATGCCAAGGACTTGGTATCTGCCTTGTTCCACCTTCAGTTTAACCATGAATGCTTGAAACAGTAATACATGGAAGAGCTGACTCCTATTCCCCAGAAGAAAATGCAGAGGCAGAATATGTAGCTACCAAGTCTCAATTTATTCTATGGCAGAGCCCCTCCACCACACCTGAAAATAATCACTTAGAGAAAGAAGCACAAAGAGGTGGTTCCCCTTCCTAGATGTCTCACTGCACAAGGATCTCGAGTATGTCCCACACCTCGTGGAGGGGAAGCATAATGGAAATATTCTTCAGCCACTGCTGCCCCAAAGCTGCCCCTGAGAGCTTGCTGCCTCTTGTAAGTGCATGTTGAGTGTCTCCCCGTGGACTACATAGACAATTTAGATATCCAAACTGGTGCTGTGAGGGGTAGACTTGAAAAGCTGATGCAAAGCCTCATGCTGCAAAATCTAAAGCCACCCTCCTGCCTTAAACCCATTATTCATTTCTAAACATTTATTAGGATGTTTAAGAAATGAAAAATAAGCAATCTGTTCTTCAAAATCCGATGCTGTCTACGTAAAAAATACCTAATGCCAATTATTAAGTTGCTTTTAAATTATCTTTATATGCAATTATCACTTTTTGCCTGTAGAAAAGTATGTTTAGGTCCTTTTCTCCATTTGAACTAGACTGATCTAACTGAAGATGTGCTAGAAGACCATAAATTAAGAGATAAGATAACAGCAGAGTATAGGGTTAGAAGGAGATGTCCTTTGGGACATTTGAAGTTCACGTCAAGTCCAGAATTCTTCACTGCTTTAATAATGATTTAACATATCTTCTCATGACTGGGACAGCATCTATTATATGGAGATGTAATTTTTTTTCCATTTCCTATATGTATATGTTTGAATTAAATATACTATATGCCTCTTTACTGCTTGCAATTGGTAAAATTGTTTTGATTGTTTTTTCTATTTTTGAACCTTGTGCAGTTGTTTGAGTTGCTTACCAACAGAGAAAAATCCAAATATACAGAATTACAGCATAATGAAAATGGATCTAATAGCTGTCATTTTATCAAACAAATTTTAATTTTTTTATGAGCATGAAACAATCTGCATGCTAGTACAAATCTTGCCTCTATTACGCTTGTTGAGACTTTTCTTCCTGGATATTTTATGCCCACAATAGATTGGAACTGAGGAAATATTAACATGTCTATTCAATGACATCCACAGCATTGGGTGAACATCTTCCTATTAAAAGCTGCAAACATCTGAAGGAAGAAATATTTTACTAATGATCTTCACCTCCTTGTCGAGTGACTGTTCATTTGGCTGCTTTGTTTCACACTAGTTTGTTAACAAGTTCTGCATATGCATATCTGGTTGTTTCAAATTAATGTTGCCTTTGCAAAGGGAAGTGTCTTTGAGATGTGGTGACTTCCTAGACACTAGAAAATTTTGAAGAAGTTATCACTTAAATGACTACTTTTATTTACTACTACATTCATCTTTGACTTATACCAAAGGCAGGAAAGAGAGTGCTAACATGCCATTGATTCACTGATTTATTCTGTCCTCTTATAAGGCAAAATGGTCTGTCAGACTTTGTAACTGAAAAGCGAATATGGGTTGAGTATATGTGATTTGGACATGCTTGTCTCCTTTGTCAGGTACTGGCCCTTGACTCATTGATACCACCATCTGATGGATGTATTCAATCTGAGAGGTATTTTTTATCTGAGAACAGTTCCACTCACTTCAGCAGAAAAACATCTGAACTTCCTGAACCTATTCCTGAACTGGAAGGTTGGGTTGGATGGGGCTCTGAGAAACCTGATCCAGCTGAAGATGTCCCTGCTCCTTGCAGCATGGACTAGATTACCTTTAAAGATCCCTTCCAACCCATACTATTCTATGATTCTTCAAAGTGACCTGAATGTACCAATACACCCTTTCTGTAGTATTTCTTGGTATGTGACTTTATTGTCTACCTTCTACATTTGACAGTTTATAATCACTGATGTCTTTGGTCCATAACAGTAAATACATGGAGCAGTATTGGCGTTCTTGCCATACTTTGATGTCTTTCAGCATACAATGCTTGGCATAGGTCAAATTCTTAGCTGGTGCTCTTATGCAGTATTTGACGTATTCCCTTAATGAAAGCTCTCGTCTCCCTGTGTTTATTTTTTCCATTTTCAGTTATGCCTGTTCTGAGCTTGGGGAGGATTTGAATGAGGAAGATATGGCGATTTTTAGCTGCTTTCAGTGTGAGAAGGACCAGAACTCTTCTTCCATTAGTTGTATTCCACAGATAGATTTATTAAATACTATCTATCTTAGCTACAGTAGAAAAAAAAACAGTTTAAAAAAAAAAAAAAAAGGAAAAGAGGGATAAGATTTTGGCATGATGTTACTCAGGGAAGAACCATGATAGATCACTGTAAATATCTCATCTCCACTATCATTCTGTGTTGCCTAGCAATTCATATTAATTACATCATTTTCTGTAACTCTTATAAAGAAAACAATGGAGCCAAGCAATACAAAATCCTATATATATAAGACTAAGAAAATAAGTTAATCCTAGCTTTTAAGCCCAAAAAAATGAAGCAAGTTGCAGTCTCCTGATTTTTCCAATTTTGAAATTACAGGAGAAAGAAAAAGCAATGCACTAGGCAAAAATATATACTGCAGTGTATATTAAAACATTGAAATTTGTGGCTGGAGATTTGATTTACTTTATCTAAAGTCTCCGTTAAGTGAAATATAAGCTATCTTTATCTGCCAACAATTTAGAAAACACAAATGGGTAGCATGAAATGGTTTTTGAAATATCAATTTATCTAGTTTGCAGAGTAAAGAAAAATATGCAACATTAATTAGCAGCGTACAGTCATGGCTTATAATTCCTAGGCTATAGTAAAAGATTTATTTCAAAATATATGATTAAACAATGATAAAGCAATGTGCAAGAATACACATGTCAGTATAGTTACAGCTGATAACATATATATGATTTCAGGGTCTCAGAAACTAGCAGAAAAAAGTCTTTAATTAAGACATCCTTTAGCTCTAGCCTATAATAATTGGCATACAAATGGCTGGCAGAAAAAGAGAAACATTTTCCTAAAGCATAGAAACATGCAATTTCTGGCTCATTTCTTTCATTCCTTATTGTCAATGCCATGCTATGCTTTTGCCTCTGATATCAGGAAACAAATAAGAATCAAAATCAAAAAGAAGAATGAAAATGTTGAGAACTGTAGGAACTGAAAAATGCCAGACATGTTTAATAAAGTGTGTGCATAAAAAAAAAAAAGGAAAAAAAAAAAAGAAGCTTTGTTTGCTGTTACGTGAAAACATGAGAAATGCAATACCACTTGAATACTGCTGGGTCTTCATTTACACCGAAAACGCAAATGAAACTGGCTTCACTCAAGACCATTTCAAATATATTAATATCTTTACACATGCACTACATTTCTGATGCTCAAAACATTGTCATATCATGCTACAGCCAGCAAGGTCTGAGGATAATGATTAAGATGAGATTTCAGGTGAACGGTGACATGTCTGCTGATTTCATACATCTGTGTAAGTGTGTGTAGCTGTTGACACAAAGCTCTAATAAAACTACAGTTATACTAGGCTTAGGGTTTCCTTCTCTATGTCTTCTTTCATGTTCATGGTTAAGATGTTTCTGCGTCACACCTCCCTACGAATGCCCCATTTTGATAATATTACTTCCCTTTCAGCTGGCAGAACAGACCCAATAAGCCAGTTAGTTCAGGTTACACAACCTACCAGGATCAGTGCTGTGACTTTATACCGAGATGGATTAGGGGGTTTCACATGGTCACTGACAGAGCTCAGATTTTTCGAGGTTTTAATGCTCACTCATCCTCTCCTTCTAAACCTCTCATTCCCACTTACGTTTCAAGGTAACACTGTGGGGGTTTTCTTGCTTGCAAACTTCTGTTGCAAACAGCTATGAGATTAATGTGTCAGCCACTGGCTAATTTTTCTGTTACTGAACTTACGGCTCATCCCTTACTTCTGCCTCTCTGATACATTGATGCTGTGGTCTCGTTGCGACTCGATATTAACAAAACTGAATGTAAACTCTTCTTCTCCCACATATGCTCATTTCCTCCCTCTTTGCCTGCTTGTAAAGAAAACATCCCTGTCCTTCCTACTAAAATCTTTTTTGGACTTTTCCCTTTTTCTTGCCCAGCAAACTCAGGCCATTCCTTTTCATCTTCAGCAGATGCCAGGGTCACCCTCTCCTCTACTTACTCTCTGCCAGGTTTCTCCCCTAGGCTTGTGTTACATCATACCAGGATTTCTGCCCAGTTTGCCTTTCTGGACTTTCTTATGGACATATGCCAAATACTATTGGTCAGGGTATTTCTTATTTGCTGATGTGAACTCTCTGATTTCACTGCCTTGCTCAGCTGACCTCTCTCCTGGTGTGGCCTCTCCAGTTCCCCATAAACGATTTTGGCTTCTTTCAAGCACCTCAGTAGCTCTGCAAATCGTTATTGTCCCTTGCTGTGGTTCATTCTGATCCTTTCTTCCTTATTCCCCATACTTAGCCTCATGTCCTGGTGTCATAGCTTCGCCCACACTTGCCTCTGCCTTTTCTTACACAACTAACAGTACCTAATTCCAGAATACCCAGTTACGTCTTTTTAATTCCAATCATACCCACAAGGAACCAAACAAGCTTTTTCTTCCTGTTTCTTAAAGAACTCTCTTCCATTAAACTCCCTCTACTTTTCTACCCTTTGGCCACCATTCCTTTTCTCCTTGGAGAGGATCTAACAGGTCATGGATTAGTGTATAAACAATACCAGTACAAAGCATACAAAGAACTCTTCTAAGCATTTCTCTGAGCTAGTTCCACACAAAACTAATTGATTTGGTTTGGTCCTCACTTAAAGGCCATTCTTTTCACATATTCAAGGTTATCCCTAAGCTGCAATCCAATGGAATGACAATTGTATATACATGCTCAACCTACTGAGCTCAAGGCCGTTGTTCAAGCTACCTAGATCAAGTACCCACAGAGTGCAGCACACAGGTATAAAGTACAGTCAGAACCAGGGGATAGAGTTTTCACTGAAGATTTTATGGAGTTTGAAGCAAGTTTCACATTCAAGGTTTCATTCAGTGCATGTGACCCATAGAACTGTCTGCTCCCTGAAGAAAGTGGGTTCATGCAGGAATACGTTGAGCCTATTGCATGTTCTAAATACCCTCATGTTCAATGAAATTTGAAGCAGGATTCAGATACTACTAGATTATTTCACATAAACTCATACAGCTTTTTCCACAGTTAAAACATCCTATTAATCTATTTAAAAACATAAGGAGTTACGTTAAAATGAGTTACCTTCTCTTGATACTGTCGCCGTGAAGAATCCAGAGATTGAATGAGGGCAGTGGCATGCCCAACAAACATGGCATAACAAGTAGCCCCCACGATCATACTCAACATGGTTATCCAGAGGTCAGACATGCTGACGGGTGCACGGGCTCCATAACCAATGCAAAGCATGTGGCTCATGGCTTTGAAGAGTGCATATGAGTACTGCTTTCCCCAGGAATCGTTCTGCAAGAAAAGATACAAGTGACTGAGCCAGCAAGCAGCTAAAGGGAAAAATACATTTGTACTTGTATAGTGGGTTCATAGATTACTGGCTCTGAAAGAGCAGTTTGGTAATGTATCCTCTGTGCACGACAAGAGATATTCCTTAGAAATTAATTGTTACACAAAGCGTCAGAGATTCTGCCAGATAATACTTAGCACAGAGATGAAATAAAATTGACTATTTTTAATACATTACTGTATTCTTAAACGTGGGTGTTAACCTAATTACAAGGAGACTAAAGGTCAATTTTATTCTACAGTCCATGGCAGATGGATTAGAAAGAGCTGAGCATGCAGACTCATCAAGAACAAGAAGGTAGTATTTTGTCTTAATATGCATGAACATACTCCCATGGCCTCATTTCTTTCTGTTCAGAGTTGTCCATTTTAACAGAAAACTACAGTTCATCTTATTAGCCACTTCAGTTCCCAAGGACAAAAAAAAAAAAAAAAGTGCTATTTGTTGTAATGTCTGCTTATCCTGTTTTTTCTTGTAATATTGTGTTTATACCAGAAGCATCTCAATTCAAAAGAAGTCTGTTTATTCTGCAATCATAGCAAACCCACGTTCATAGCCACAGTCTGTGAAACACAGCTCAAAAGTTGAATACATGGGTCTTGCATTTCAGATGTATAGTGTATAGCTACTCCTTCCCATTCTATGTGGAAGATTAGAAGGACCCGACAGCTCACTCACAAGCTTTTAAAACTGCAAAGGTGTGGTCACCATCCTCCCTTTGGCTTTACACAGAAAGAATCAAAGGGACTGTTCCCAGAGAAACCCAGACACTTCGACACCTTCCAAAAAGCCCTGGGACTGCTTGTCAGGTTTTTCTGTTTTCCTTGCCAAAGCAATGAAACAAGAACAGTTTTAGAGCTGTTGATCATCCAGTACCCAGGAAAACAAACTGCTTGGAGGTGCACAGCGTACATGAGAAAACACAGTATTTACCGCAAAGAACTGAGAATAATTTCAGAAATAAAGATGTCAAGAAGGGAAAAGTAGGATTATATTAGTAACATTAGGCAGTTATCCAGTACAGCAGCTAATATATAGAACCAAAAAGAACAATCTTGTTAACATAAATGAATCTCCAAACCAGGAGTAGCGTTTATATATAAAAATTCACACATGAAATATCAATATTTGTGTCTCTCTTCCACCCATACAAGCTCTGTTCAAATGCTCTTGTTTCTCAAAGAGCTTCAGGCTTGCTCCTTTGCCATTTAAATGCCAAGTTTGCTAACTACTCTTGTGCTTTTCATCTATTAAAATGCTTTTTCTAAACTCCCTATTAGCTAAAACAATAACTAACAGGAAATAAGCTACCAATTCTTGGATTGCAAATGAAAAAGTTACTATTTATTCACTAATATAATAACTCACAAATTAATCATTCCTTTGTATGTATGCTTGTTTCACTTTCTAGGTAAAAGCTTTTCAGATTTATGAGCTGCTTCTGTCTTCACAAGTGAAAATTTAGTGTTGTAAATACTACTAAGGAACAGGGTATCGATGTCCGTTTCAGACTGCTGGGAATCAGGTGGATTTCACTGAGTAACAAGAAAAAAAGTTTCCTTTTGTTTAGAGGCTTTAAAAAATACTCAAATTTAAGAACTGAAGAAGCTTCCCTGAAAAATCTCCAGTTCAGCATTCAAATACTCAGCTGGAGCACAGAAACTCCTCGCCGTCTGGGTAAGTGTAGGTATTTCAATGTAAGTCCCCTGTCTCTCAGGAAAGCAGCTTACAGCAATCAAGGCATGGTCTATTTTGAAGGACTTTCCTTCCAGCTGGTATCAATCTCCTTTGGTGTAAACAATTAGTATTGGAATTCTAAGAGATCCATACCAAATTCTTTAACAGTTGCAGCTTCACGTAGACTATGTTGGAGAAAACAATAAACTATCACTGGAAGAAAAAAAAATCTATTTTATAATGGCTAGAAGTAGCATTATTAAAGCCACAGTATTTAAGAGATTGTAAGATCTAAACCTCAGTTCTTGTGAGGCTACATACAGGATCATGCTCCTAAACTGTTTTTTTTTAGCATATTATAAATTCTTAATAAAAATAAAGCTGATATTGATCCTGTTTATGAATCTTTTCTATTATATCCTTGGTGTAATAAATCTAAATTATAATTCTTTCAGTAAAATGATATTTTTACAACAAAGTCTTTGAATTAATCCAAATCTGGCTGACTTCATTTCCTGACTGAAATCCTTTCTAAGTCTATGAGTTATAGCTTTAAGTAAAACACCACTGTCTTTAAGAAAGAATAAGAAAATGGAAGTGAGGAGAAGCAAGAAGAAAGAAAATACAGAGTGCTTTCTATTAAGTATGTACAGGATGAGTAAAAAATAAATTAAATACTACTTCAGATGTAGTACCATGAGGGAATAACTGAGTTGAAATGACAAAAGACATAACTAAAAATGTATGACAAAATAAACAAATACATGTATACATGTTTAACGATGTATCTACTTTTCTACATATATATAATCCAAAGTAGGATCCAACACCTTAAACAGTTTTGATTGCATCTGAAGCCAGACTACAGGTCAAGGCCATCTCAAGCTTGTTATACAAGTGGAATTAGATATTACTATTTAGCTTTATTACAGGCTAGGCACATTTCAGACATGTGTGAATGGATGGTCCTGAGTCTCTGCTCCTCAGATGGGTAGAAAGGGTTTAGTAGAAGCAGAAAAAGATCCGGTGAAAAAGTATGACAAAAGATTTAAATTCAACCTGGATTTGTCTGAGGATTTTGTTGCGGAAAATACTTGACAATGCTTTTTTATTTGTTCCTTTTCCTTAATAACCAATCAGTCCTTGTAGAATCAGTTGCAAACATTGATCTTTCTAGCTTCTGTCAGTTTTTTTTTAAGATGGTGCTATCAAGTACCATTGTGGAGGGTACAAATTTCAGTACAGTTACTTGTGTTGTTCAATGATTTATGCCAAATATAGAAACCACTTAAAAAGAATATTCTTTCTAATGTCAAATCCTATAAATCATGTATGCTACTGCCAATGTTATTATATGAAATAAGAACTATTATTTAATTATTTTTCTACGTCTGTTGTATAACCCAAAGGTTTGTCAGGAGCAAGTCTAACTTTGTTTCAATATGAGATGTAGGAATTTTCCACAACCCCCATTCCAGTGTGCTGCTGTACAAAAGTGAGGAGTGGCTATTCCTCTTCTACTAGCCTACAGAGACTTTTTTTTTAATAAGAAGCATTTTTGCACTTGCATCACAAAGAGATTTTTACGTAACACATTCACAGATAATATCCCAGAGTTAATAAAAGCCTATTCTATGAAATAAAGAATCCTGTGTTTACATAGTTAGCTTTTCTTTAATATAATTGTTAAATACATAAATACATTTAAATGCTTCCTTAAATGGTCATATTCTGGTTTTAATGTATAGATTTAAAAAACACAAAACACAAACCTCTATGAGCTGAAAAAAATCTACCAATCAGAAAAAAAGGGCATTTAATTTCTTAGCTGACAATGGGTTGATCACTGTTTCCAGATTAGCAGTAATCGGTTTAAAATGTTTTAAATGAAATGACATTAATTTGGAAAAACTATTAAAGACTGTAATTGTGAGAAATACCAAAGCTGTTTATCCAAGGATTGATTACATAATCTATCTTGATGACATTAGGAAATCTTCACATTTGTGAAAGGAGTGATCACTGATCATTTGCAATTAGTTCTGTAAGTATATACATTAATTTAGCAGTTATCCTGAAGAAGCCATTAATCAGAGGGCACTTCTGATTTTTAAAAGTCTGTTTCCAAGCCTCTTCCTTCACTGCAGGTTGCCATCCTTTGTCTCATAATTTCACACGAACCTGCTACAAATATGATTTTGTAATATTAACTTTTCAGCTCATAAGAAATAAATCACAAAAAGGTCACACAGCACCTTCTAAGGGACAACAATAAAAGGCACATTATTTTCCTCAGGGGATTAAGAAAGGATTTCTATTTTACTGGAATTTATGGAGGTTTTCAGCAGGCGATTTTATTGTCCTCAGAAAATCTATTCCATTCCCATACTGTAGCCATTCCCTCAGGCCCAGCTTACCTTTCTTCAGACATACCCTTGCACTGAGATATAAATTGATTTAGAAATCTCCTAACAAGCAGAACACTGCACACATGGTAGTGGTTTCCCCATTTTTCATGCAGTTTTCCTTTCACGGCACAGTCCCTACATGTGTCACAGAAAGGGTCCTCTCAGTTTGCAAGGGCAAGCTTTACAATCACGCAGCAAAGACTGACTGAGGAATTAAGTGAAATGGTTTCTCCAAGGATCTTGAACTCACACTCTTTATTCTGTCTTTCAAAACTGCAGTTGCAGTGGGGAAGTAGCCTATTTCTACCCCGAAGAGCTTGCCTTGTAATCAATCAAGCATCTATTCATGCCCACCATACGCTTTAGGCTATTTTGAAAGTAAGTGATATCTGAAGGACGGAAGATGGATACAAATCTTGACAGGATACAGATGGTTTGTGTCTATCCTAGTAAATTAAAATTATCAGAAAGCATTTCCAAGCTCTAGAACTTGATTAACATGGGTATACTGTTACAAATGCCCCTGGTGTAGCACTGGCCACGTAGCACTCTCCCAAGCAATATCAGGTCTACTTTGGAGCTAGTGGGTAAGAGAGCATTCCTTCTAGGCAGCTGGCATGAGCTTATCCTGGGCTGAAACCTAAATAAGATTAATACTATGGAGACAGTACCTAGCTCCTATCCCAGTCCTACCCCAGTGCACATTAAAAGTGGGCACTTTTAATTCATGAGCATGGAGGCAGCTAGACAGTCCACAAGTAAGCTCTCTGGTTTTAGTGCTGTCACAGAAGTTACTGCTCAAAATGAATGTCAAGTTTAGGGTGGGGCTTCAAAGGTCGAAGAACGCACAAAGCATCCTGGCTTGTGTGGTAGCACATACCATAATGCAGTAGTGGCCTCAAGGAAACATCTGCCTTAAATCTGGAGGACATGAGCCACTGCTAGTTGAAGTTACTGTAAAAATTAGAGTCTTTTCCAATGGGAAAAAAATTCCATTAAAATGTATTAGCATCTTATATAGTCATGAGTTATTTATATATATTTATTTGCAAGTCATTATTTCCAACAGTTCCTTAAAGACTTCTTAAATTTAAGAATTTTTAAAAATATAATTAAATTTATCGAAAAGGAGTGCTAAGAAAAGGCTATACTTGCATGTTTATACCATTTCCAACAGGCATGTCAGGCAGAACTAGAAAAAGACACGTGTTTCTTACCAAATCCTATATCACCTAAGTTCAATGGCCAAATTTTCTCAGTTGTTACACAAAAGTTTTATTGTCCTCAAAAGTTTCTCATGCTTTGCATTTGGCATCTACTCATCCTCAATTCATGCTCTGCTTTCTTATTTCAGAATACAAGTTATATCAATTAGCTGTCATTTCCCTATGTTAACTAGTTATATGCGCAGAACACTTGCATGAAACTAGAACTACTCTCTGTATGAAATCTGTAATTTCAACAATAATCCATATATAATTTTTTATAGGGATACATAGCTTACATACTTGTTCATCCAATCCATCAATTGCATAATTTACTGCCTCTGGTTTCATATCTTAGAATGACACATAATTTAAAGTCTCAGATAGGAAATTGCAGCAAAATACCATCTCAGCATTTCAACTTTCAAATAAGTTGGTTGAAGACTGTAATGAATAACCAAGTTGTTCAATGGGAAAGCTGTGCAATATTTACTCTTTCAAAATTCATGCAATGGCAAACGTATTATCGTGCAAAACTTCTACTTCTTATCACAGCTATTATTACTAAGAATCTCTTACTTTCTAAAACTGGTAAACAAAGATAAGGTGAGATCAGACTTGGAAGACTAAAAATTGTACTGTTATTCTAAAAATCTTCAGAAGTGCAAGGAAGAAGAGTGTATTTTAGGAAGCGTGTAAGTACATATGATATAAGGAAAAAAGAATTGGTAAGCTCGGTGGAATAAGCAGACATCTTCAGAAACTTCTCAACATTTCTCTCTGCTGATACGTGCACAGATCAGAGATGGTGCAAGTGATTCAGCATACACTTTCAAGACCAATACTGGCAGAAAAATTTTAGAAAGTGTTTGGCATCATGTTCTACAGGAAAAAAAAGGTTTGACTGTAGGAACAATGACTAAATATTATCTCCTTACTTTGTTCAGAGTCATTAGGTGACTTTGCTATCATTACAGCTTATACATGTTTTAGTGCTATGTCTTTGGCAACACCCATCAAACAAAAACAATGTAGCGTTACAGATCTTTCTTCTTCTTTTCATTGTTTCTCCCGATGCACAAAATAATTACTATTTACTTGCTACTACATTCCCTCATTAGAACAAGTGGCAAGAATACCTGTGATCTCTTTTTTTGTGGTAAGGATGAATAATTTTCGTTGTGGAATCAGTGTGGCAATTCATAAACAACAAAAGTGCAGATATTGGGCTTATGCACACAGCCTAGTCTTTCACATATATTTGAGTTATTATGTTTACGTGAATAGGCCCACTGCATCCAAAAGGATGGTTCACATCAGAAGATTTGCTAAGATTTGCTAAGACATTCACATCAGAATGTCATAGGGGAGGCTTCTCTGTACACTGCTCAGCACTGCTCTTTTTTCTCTGTATTTGTACGTAATGAGAGAAACAATCACGAATTCCTACAGCTGTATGTATAAAGTTACAAAATAATAAATGAAAGCTATTTCTATTCTTTTGCCTATGAATCAGCCTGCTCTGACTCATCCTTCTACCTGGTCACTGTGCTCCCTTTACTGAATCCAGAAGACTGAAGAAAGTTTGTAATGCATGAATGTCATTTAAAATAACATTCCATTCCAAAGGATTATTTTAATATGAATTTTTAAGGAATTACAGCTTACAAAGCTGTTAAAAAGCTTTCGAAAAGTTTAGAGTAAAATGTTATAACTACAGACTATGTCTGCTTTTCCCATGTGAAAATTTAATGGTGCTAGGAAACATTCTCCCACTGCGGAATTTGCTTGTCTGTACTTGTAATTTTTCAGAAAGTGATGGTCTTGGCTTAGGCCATTTAACACTCCCCAAAACAACTCCTGAACACAGCCTGAGAGTTAGCACAGGTTCAACTGAGGTCACCTTGCCTTGGTAACTAAAAAGTCCAGTTGCATGGAAGCAGGCTATGGAGGCAACTGACTTTCAGGAGAGAAAATAGACATGTTTCATCTACCAGTATTAACATAGCCCCCATGTCAATCAGTCAGTGACAGACTAAGGGACAAATAGTGGTGAAGGAACTTTCCAAAATGTACCTGTTCCTTCATCTCATGCCTGTCTACCGGAAAAGTGAGATCAGAATGAAGCGAAGCAGTCAGGTGTTTTTAAAGGGTCTGTGTTTCATCTCCTTAAAGAACTGTCACAGGAGGCAAACTGCTTCTGCAAGGGGGACATCAAGGGGCTCTAGACTTTGCCTACTAGTTGTGACTATTTTTTTATACCTCTGTTTTCAAACTTACCAGGCAACATCATCTTCAGTAACAACTACTACCACTGGACAGCACCCTTTCTTCCCTCCTTTGAAATCAATTTCATTATCATAAAATATATTAAAAAAAAAAATTTACAAATACATACCACTGAAACTGCAGATGTTACCATGCCATCCTATGCTGAACTTTGTTTTTCAAGGTCCTTTTATTTAAATTAATCAGATAATCTAAAAATCTGATTAAGACATTTGGCTTTTGTTCTCTCATAGCACACTCAGAGTTTGTTGAAGTTCGAATCACACTTGTTTTTGATCCTGAAATAAACTTAAGTGCCATTGTTTACAAGGACTGACTGGAACAGATACACACTGTCTGCCAAAAGGAAAATATGTTGTAATCACATAAGTACACAATAAGCATTGTGTATTCACAATAAGTGATTACAACAAGTAAGTACACCTACAAGTTTTTAGTAAACATAATTTCACTGGACAAACAATGCATCCCAGTGAGAAACACTTTCTTACAAGAAAAGAAAAAAAGAAGAGTCGAAACAATGGTATGTCTAATAAGAGAATACATAAATCCTGCAAGTAAGTATTTTCAATGAGAAACCAAAGTCCATAAAATAGCACTGTTCAGGAGAGGTAAAAAATCAGAGTGCATTGAAGACACCGTATCTTTTTTTTCTGCTCTTTTCAATTGGTGAAAGGAGCTGGATAAGATGCAAAACAGTTTACTTAACAGGCCTCAAGTATTGAATCACATCATTTATTAAATGCTCTTATAATGCAACCATCGAGAAAAGCTTTGAATTTTCAACAGTAGGTATCTGGTAGTCACGAACAGGCAGACGATAATGTGGGCTTAATATAGTACAGTTCTGGAAGACGGCTGAAGGAGTGAAGTGACATAAACCTGACTTGTGACTCCACACTGTTCTGCTTTACTGAAAACTGTTAGGAAAAATCTCCACTGTCACAGACAATATTTGCAACCAATTTAAAAAAGAGAACTTGGCAGAAGGAACTGCATCTCTCTGTTCTGTGAATAACTCAGACTAGACAGCAGATTATGTGAAGCACCTGATCCCAAATAAAATTATAAATGAAAATTATACGGTTTTAGCAGTGGGCATTTAGCTTCCTCAGTGCTATCACCATTCTCTTTAAATCAAAGTGATTGTGAAGCTACATAAAAACAAGGAAAGAAACAACCAACTTAGCAAGTGGCAGTAAAGGCTAGGCAAACTTGATACATAAAATGAAAGGTACATAGACAGACATGCATGAAATCACAGTATTACAACGCTTTCTCACTAATCACATTTCAAAACACTCAAAGCCTGATTTTCCAATAAATACTTCATCCTTGTTCCATATACATGCATAGTCTAATAAAATATTTTTTTTTTGTTGTAAGTATTTGTAGGAATGTGTCCTTAGGACAAAAAAAATTAAATATGGATTGCAGTAGATTAGAACAGTCTAATATAATCCACTCATAAAGGCAAATGTGTCTGCATAGGGTCTGAATATGATTTAATCTGCTTAAAAATGAATCAAGGTGAACCAATGGTACTTTCACACAGAATCAGCATAAAGGTTGAGATTAGGATTTCAGTGCATTACAAAATGGTTCTTTCCTGCTAAGGTGATGTTTGGTACCACATAGGCAAAATCAAATATTTTTCTCCTTAGTCTAAAGATAAAATTTGTATCATGTTTTATTTTCTTTTTAAGTAACATAGTTTTTAAGGCTGATGTTCAGTGCTGGTTATAAGCATTCTTCTTCACTTACCTGGTATCGAAGGCAACACTTTTCTTGTCAATTTTTCATTTTATTTCCTAACTTGATGCCTTTGAGACTTTAGGCTGCTTCTGGTTAGTTTACAGTTCTTCAGGAAATTAACTTACTAAATATCTGAGCCCTTAAGAAACTGGACTTGATAATTAACAGCCCTTCATCATATACTATGTCCTACCAAAAAATGTGCATTATTTTATTAGGCAGTGACAGCAGGAAGCAAAGGAATTTTGCAGCTGAAATCCTATTTTGGCTCTATGAAAAGAACAAACCTTGGTATCAAAGCAAGTAGGATGGATCTAGGTCAGAGGCTTTTCTTTTTCTGAGAACTCATCTTAGTTTTGCTGATGACCTGTTCTTAAATTCAGATGCCCTAAAACTGCAGGTGCTTACCAGGGTCTGCAAGACTTTCAAGGTACTAAAACAATAAAAAGAAAAAGTGATTTCTCAGCCTGAACACCATCCACAACATGATGTTTAGGCATTTTAAAAAACAAAACAAAACAAAACAAAACAAAACTGAGTGGCTCATAAAAAAATCATTTACCTCATCCACTAGAGGGAGGTTATTGTAGAATAATTTCCTAACTTTTGGGGTACCAATTTCATACTCTGAGGGGAAGGAAGGGGAACATGCTCCTCTCTTCTTTTAACGTGTTTGAGGGACCCGACAGAGGACTCTGTAGTATTCACTCCCGAGTGACTCTGTAGCATTCATGTAAAATGTGAGGAGCACCCAGGTCCCAGTTCCGTGTCTAAAGACAGGTTCATCCCTGTTCAACCAGCAGCCCATGCCCACTCAGTCCCTCCGGGCCCTCTCAGGTGAAGTGACTCCACCGCAGGGCACAGCACCAAGGACAGCCAGCAAGGCCAGCTTTGAAACCATGGCAGTATGGCAGAGTCACAATGCTGTGACAGTGTGCCCACACTTCTGGCTTAACAGCAAAATTCACATGGACTCAAAAAGTGATTGGACAAACTACTTGAAGAAACACAGGGATGGCTATTAAACACATGGATACCAGCTCTGGATCTAGAAGTCCCTCAGTCGCAAATTTCTGAAAGCTTGTAGGATATGTTAAAGGAAATGTCACTCTTTGCTTGCTGTGGTTTGCTCTTCCCTGGTCATCTGCTCCTTGTCACCCTTGGAAAGTGGCCAGCCAGGGCAGAGGCTGGACTTCACATGGCCACTTCGTTGGTCCTGCACTGCCACCTGAACGAACCCTCAATAGCTGAACGATTATTTGTTGCTGATCAGAGAAAGAGCAGTACAAATATATTAATTCCTTGTTCTAGACTATCTACCTCCATTAACATTTTTATTATCTAAAGAAGATGGAAAAAATGTATTTTGAATAAGTCAAATGTGGAAAGAGCTATGGCCAAGTCATAAATAGGTTTCAGTGTTCTCTACTTTGTTTCCACAAATTTGCAAATACAGAAAAGGACTAAGTCATAAATTACCCACTTGTTATAGGTTTAACTTTTCTTCAGCCAACTTGCCTTCTCACAGCTCCATAGTAAGTACGAGACACGCACTCCACCCACATAGCAATGGTAATGCATATGGGTTACTTTCATAGCTGCAACATAGAAAGTAAGAAAGCCTCTTGCTGCATTTAAGAATTTAACCACACATTCTGATTACAGGAAGATCCACAAAATTGTCCTGCAGAGCAACTGTAACATCCACCTCCTGAGTAGTTTAAAGGAATTCAGGTTCCTCAGTCTGCATACCAAGGATGAAAATGCTTTGACTGAAATGTGTAAGGCTGAGGCAGATGGCTCAGCCCAGAGGCCAAAGCTTGGGGAGAGACCAGTCATGGGAGGTCTAGGATTGATGTTTGAGGGAGACAGGAACAGGAAGAACACCACGATACTAAGCAATGGAGGATGAACATGAATAGTAACAGTACATTTCATCCATACACATGGATATCGACAACAAGCAGTGGCCCACAACTTGTCTTGGGTTTTGGTTGGGTTTTTTTTTTTGGGAGAAGGTGCAATAAGGAAGATATAATAAAATTTTAAGTTAGCTCACTTCTGAAACTTCACTGATGGCTGAGTTGGTGAGTCTCCCTAGGTTCTCTACACGGTCAGCAAAAATCAGACTCCTGCAAGTGGTGATTCAGAGTAAAAGTTTAGTGCAGGTGCTTTTTATCACCTCCAGGGGAGTTTCTCTCTCCATCAGCTGCAGCAGGATCCTGTTCAGTTAAAGCCACCTCTGTTAGCTCCATGAGCAACCCTGCTGGCATGCCTGTGTTTTAGCAGAAGGATGTGCCTCCCCATTGCTTCCTTGCTCCAATTCAGTGGAGAAAATAAAATTCCTAAGGACAGACTCTTCCCATGATTTTATTTTACAATCATGGTTTTGCTCTTGCAATTGAATCTGACATTGAAATTAGGATACGAGTTTGCCATACAAAGCCAGAGGGGGTCTGAAGAGGTGCTGAAGATTTGACTAGGTGAATTCAGTTCCAGCACAGTGGCTTTAATGTAAGCATACTACAGTGAAATAGCATCATAAACCATAGAAGGGAGCAGGCAAGAGACAAAAAAAAAGATATCTAATGAGAACAGAGGAATGCCCAGAATGCAAACTGCATAATTATTCAATTACATGGATAAAGTTATACAGCAGAGAGCGCGCAATGAGAGTAAAAATTCTGGGCTGAGGGCACATATCTAAATATCCACATTTTGAAGGCATGGCATTTATTTTGCTTGAAAAAGGTCAAGAAGGATGTTAAATTGGAAATGTCTTAAAGGACTCAGATTCTAAAGAAAATAGCATATATTTAACAAAACATGTTATCTAACTTATGGATGGTTGGAAACCTTTTCAGAAACTACAAGCTTAGTATTTACTGGGCATGTGCTAAAAACCAAGATTGATCTTAAAAATCTAGTATCTATTATATGTTTAGTATAATCAAAAGAACAGCCTTTTTTATTATTAATTGGTGTATTGAAACAAAGTAATCAAACCATTCACTTAAGAGAAATTCAGTTAAGTTTGCCTTGAAACCAGTACCGTATCAGTGTTTCATTATGTTAATAAATCTAGCCATGCAAAGCATTATGTATGGCACTATATATGAATAGTGACAAGCAACAATTATGTTATTGCAGCCATGTTTTGCATTTCCCACGCATATTGGTACAGACAAGTTTTAGCTTATTTACAAACAGAATCTGTTTCATAATAACCATCAAAAAGACTGAAGTTCTCATTTCATTGAAATTAGGTTTAAAATGGTCTTGAATCAAATCTAATTTCATAGAATCATAGAATGGTTTGAGTTGGAAGGGACCTTTAAAGGTCCAACCCCCCTGCAAGGACCAGGGACATCTCCAACCAGACCAGGTTGCTCAGAGCCCCGTCCAACCTGGCCTTGAATGTTTCCAGGGATGGGGCATCCACCATCTCTCTGGGTAACCTGTGCCGGTGTTTCACCACCCTCATTCTAAAAAAAAATGTCTTCCTTATATTTAGCCTGAATCTATCCTCTTTCAGTTTAAAACCATTACCCCTTGTCTTATCACAACAGGCCTTACTAAAAATCCTATCCCCCTTCTTATCAGCCCCCTTGAGGCACTGGAAGGCTGCTATAAGGTCTGCCTGGAGCGTCTTCTTCTCCAGGCCGAATAACCCCAGCTCTCTCAGCCTGTGCTCATACGAGACGTGCTCCAGCCCTCTGATAATCTTCGTGGCCCTCCTCTGGATTCTCTCCAAAAGGTCCACGTCCTTATGTTGGGGGCTCCAGAGCTGGATGCAGTACTGCAGGTGGGGTCTCACCAGAGCAGAGTGATGGGGCCTTGCAGCCCTCACCCTCTGGCCTCCCCCCGGGCGGCCGACTGGGCCCGACTCGGCCCGGCCCGGCTGCAAGAAGTGGAGAGGAGAGGAGATGTGAAGAGAACCTGAGAGGCGTCTGCCTGAGCCCATTGTGAAGAATTTCTGGTGAGAGGAACGGCTGCAGACGGCAAGGGCAGTGCAGAAGCAGGGGGAGCAGTAACGCTGCTCCCGGCAGAGATTCCCCTGCAGCCCGTGGTGCAGCCATGGTGAGGCCGGCTGTGCCCCTGCAGCCCATGGAGGCCCACGGAGGAGCAGAGATCCCCCTGCAGCCCATGGAGGCCCACGGAGGAGCAGAGATCCCCCTGCAGCCCGGGGAGGACCCCACGCTGGGGGAGGCCTGAAGGAGGCTGTGGCCCATGAAGGGCCCGCGCTGGGGTAGCCGTTCCGGAGGGACTGCACTCTGTGGAAAAATGACCCAGGCCGGAGCAGTTCATGAAGGACTGTAGCGCGTGGGAGGGACCCCACGCTGGAGCAAGGGAGGAATGTGAGGAGTTCTTCCCCCGAGGAGGAAGGAGCAGCATAAAACAATGTGCGATGAACTGACCATAACCCCCATCCCCTCTTCCCCCATGTGCTGCTTGGGGGGGAAGAAAGCAGAGATAATATCAAACCTGGGAAGAGGGAGGGGTGGGGGTAAGTTATCTTGTTCTTTTTCTCATTATCCTGCTTTGGTTTTAATAATAAACAAATAGGTTTCCCAAGGTTGAGTCTGTTTTGCCCATATCGGTAACTTTAAGGATTTCTCCCTGTCCTTAAATAAAACCTCAAGTCTTTTCTCTTATATATCTCTCCCTATTCTCTCAGAGTGAGAAAGACACTGCATAGTCTGGTCCCAAGCTGGGCTAAACTACGACAATCAATACGATACATATTTTGTTGTTCATTCAGATTATGCATTCCGTGTCACCACTGTAAGTAAATAATGCAAATGATATTTTTTCTGTTCTGAAGTCTGAAAGATTTTAAAAGCAAAAGAGCAAAACCAACAAACTTTGTTAAACTCTAGAAATCCTTCATATTTTATGTATTTGTACACATGCCAACTTTATGTTTTCTCAAATCATGCTGAAATGGACGAGTGCACTGCCTCATACATTTTCAAGAAAAAAAAAAGGACTTCAGCTACAGATGTTATATTTCTACTTAAACTGCCTCATTCCTTCTTTCTCCTCCCCACATTACTTGTGTGTTTGTGTTTGTGTCTGTGTTTTGCCTTCACAATTCAACTAAGCTGGTTTAGAGTTAATAGAATTTATTAAACTGCAAAACATGTTCAGTTAGGAGCAGTGCAGTTCTATCATTATTTCTGAGGGCATGTGGCATTTCCAGGATGCACCTCCTGTCAGCATTTATATGTTATCCTTTCCATAAACAGCTGCTTTGTAAAGATACTGACTGCCAAAGCCTAAGGGAACCTCAACCTTGCATACGCATACAACTTAAAAATAAACTAATTTATTTTAGGATAAGTTTTATACTGTGCCATTTAGGCACATTCCTGTAGCAGCAGGAAGGTCTTGTTTTACGAGTAAAGTCTTGACAATCAGTGTTAAAGAGTAACAAGAAAGTAAAGGTACATTTTATATATTCTGCATGGCATCTGTGTTTAATAGGCAGAGATGAGGGTAAGGGACAGGCAGCCTTTAGGTGAATATTATGGGTTATGAGAGCTTCCAGAGAGATATCTCCAAAGGTCCAAAAATTCCAGAGCCACATCTGTCGTCACCTACTGGAAATATAGCATGCCTGCCTGTTATCCTTGAGTAGACTATTTCAGGGTGAGCTCTTGCATCTTCTCTTCACACGAATCTGAGTTAAATTTATATTTTGCTCCCACCAAAGGTTTTTATCATACACCATAAACTTTATTTCTGAACATTTGGAAAAAGCTATTAAAAATAAATAGAAAACTCTCTCAAATATTCTTCTGTCAATGTTGTTTTTTTTAGTGACATTTAACTGAGTTTAGATTTGGCATAACTTTTCTAGTTGTATCTAAGAGATAAATTGTAAAGGTTTTTTTACTATTAGAGATGAGCATAGGGATATCACATATTATTGCAAAGAGTGACAAATGATTGGTGCTATGCCTTTATTCCTGACCACTACTCAATTACTCTATAAAACTGAACTAGCAGTCTGAGCAGACTCTGCTTGAAAATATCACTTCTAAGTAGAATGTTGTTCAAGAACAGTCAGCAAAGTCCCTCTCTATCTATATCAATACAAATAATCCTTTTTTGATTATCTGTACTGTTGTCAAAGTGCTAGGCTACCCTGAAGTGCAAGCTAACTTCATTCTCTTCCAAACATAAAAGATCAGATTCAGTGACTACACTGTAATGTATTTTTGCCCCCCAAAATATGGCAAAGGATAAAATATTTTCTGGAAATCCAAGATAAATTACATTATCTTATTTTATTATAGATTAAGGCATCTTAGATGGACTAAAATTATACATGAGATGGACTGGAAAAGGAACACAAGTAATTTGTGAAGAATATGAGACCTATTTTCTTGTCTCGTTCAAATGCCCATTGGTGATTTTCAAAGAGACTTTCAAAGTATCTCTCTTGTTGTATTAACAGCAGTGCAAAATGTAGGCAAAATTGTGTTATTGAACTACCCTGTCTCTGCTCCAATCCTATTCATATGAGATTGTCATGAACCTTTTGTAATAAAAGCCAGTCACTGAAAACAAAGAAGGAAAAAAAAATTAAGGTAATGTCAATAATAGCTTTTGGAAATTTAGGGAAAATGTTTTTATTTTTACAGCTAGATTAGCAAATTATTTATAGCAGTTTTTAAAAAATAAGATACTTAGCAATTTTTTAATGCTAAGTTTGCTATTCCTCCCACATGAGAAATAAAAACCACTCCAAATTATTAAAAATGGTATACGCACCAGAGAAATTCTCACTACAGGGCTTTGTTCTTTTCCTTATGTTATCAATAGAATCTTCTAAACAGTAAATTGAGTGAACATAAAAATCCAGATAATAGAAAGAAAATAAAATATATTGAAGAGGTATTTCATGTTTAAGGTAATTGAGAAAAGAAAGAGCTCAGTGCTTACTCATACAAATAATACATAGACATCTGTACACAGACTAGAAGATATTCTTCAAAATTTGTTCATGAATAATAATGTTATATAACATGCTGTACGTTTTAGATGATGCAAAATTTGTGGAATATTACTATATTTCTCCTGCAGAAAATCCTCTCCATCATGTCTATCAAATTACATTATTTTCTGAAAGTTTTATACCTCTATTTTAGTTACTTCAAGTCGAGTCTGCTCCAATAAGCATCTGTGCAGAAAGCAGAATGAGCAGGAAAGGGAGGGAAAGGAGAAATGTGAAAGAAAATTACCTCACTCTTTTAAAACAGGCAAAATATGTGCAGCCTAAATGGAAATGACTTGTGTATATCCCTGGCTTATACATATAAAAAGTATGAGCCAGGGATATACACAAGTCATTTGTCTATATTTCCTGTTTTTATCATGTTTTGGTAAGCAGACCTGGGTGCAAATCAAGACTTAGAGTTCTACAAGGAATTCTCCCTTGTTTAGCTTTTAGCTTCATTCTGAATTAAAGTGCAAATTTTAAATATTAATATTTCCACAGAAAGAGAAGCTCAGAAATAACCAGATTTTAAAACATTGTGGTGACACCCTCATGCCCGGGTAGAATTTTAGGAATTCATATTACAGATCCTATAGACTACTGATGTAGGTCTGGTAGACACAGGTCAATGGAAACAAAAATACCTCAAGTGTCTGATGTATGAAAGTACCTCAGTTCAAAATTACATGGCCCACAACAAAGTATTTTGCTTTTATTTTTTCTAATGTGAAATGTAAACATTCTAAATGCACAATTTCAGATGGCCAACTTTATATCTAATTGCATCTCAACAGAGACTTCTTTCCAGATGTACCTTAGATAGCAGGATGAGTCAGGTGCTGAATAGCCATGTGTAGAAAGTTCAAGTTTGATATGGCAAAACCCCTGTGTTAAAAGCAGCAAAAGCAGTGCACTTGACAAAAGTGGATTGTGATGTGGCTGATAATGATCCCTTGGCAATAATATGCAGCTTGTGCAAAACCGATTGTTTTTATACAGTCTTAAAGCATGCAGATCAAGAATTGGACTGTATATTAATATAGGTTTGCAATGAAAAAGAGAAAGATTTGCTGAAGAACATCTGTATATGAATGGTATTCATCTGGATGTATCTACACCCGGATTTACTCTGGGAAACCTGCTCTGGAAGGTTACAAGGTTTAGTTTTTGGAAATTCCAATCACAGGAGAAAAGGCCACCCATGGAGAGCTACTTCAGAATAATTGTTCCACATTGATATCCCAGTTCAACCTGGAACACCACCACATGCAGATAAACACTTACTGTTCAATTTATAGAGACAAAGCAAAGTAGACTGATCCAGCTCCCTCAGAACAACAGAGAAGCTGCCTTTGGCCATGAGGTGCTTACAACTCCTCCTTAATATTCCTTCTAAGGCAAATGAGGGATACAAGGTTCTAAAATATGATGGGTCCAACTTATGTTTCTGCTTTAGTTCACATTTTTTATTAAAGAAATCGCTTCAGGCATGCTTTATGATGTCTGTTATTTTTCCCTAGAATGTCTATCAAACACAACATTAGACTTAACCATATTATATGCAGTTTCTTGTATTCTTTTCAAGTTTAAGCCTTACATAAAATATTTTGTAATTTATGGTTACCAGAAATCCCTTCACAATGTACTGCAGTATAAGCATTTATGAGTGCGGTTGATTCTTGAAGGGGAAACATGGAAATTAAATTCTTATTATAAATGGGCAAGTCCCTTCTTGCATCCACATCTTGATAATTTCCTACTAGCTTTCAGGATAACGAAGAAAAAATGTGGAAATAAGCTAGTATCTATTAGGAACATCAATTTGCTTTTTCATGCTTCTTCTAATTGTTTCATTATTCTTATCCTATGCAAGGAAGACCAGCTTTCTATCTGAAAGAAACAGAAGCATGCAAGGCAGCCAACTAATTCATTACAGAAGTCATCCTCTTTAGTACTTATTATCACATCAGTAACACAGTGGTACAATCAACACTTACAAACACGAGTGTCCTAATTTAGATCCTTTCTCTATAGCACCGAGCACCAGTATCTGCTGAAGTAATTACCACCATCAGCATTAAATAATTATGTCAATACTACAACATTGAGTTTAAGGTACTTAAGTGAGAGTAAAGTAAAGTAGCAGGGCTTATGACAGTAGCTGAGTTCATGATGCTAAACATTTTCCAAAATTGGTGTAACTGTGGCATTACAACTGGGCATATCTTCTTTGAAGGACTATTTTCACTTTTGTCTCAGTTGTAATCCAAATATTGGCAGATAATGTGGATATTTTCAGTAATGTTAAACTTTTAGAAGTTTTAAATCTCCCTGTAAATGATTTTGCACCTTTATTTTTCAGCTTTCAAGTTTCTACATCTCAATTATCTCACGGTAATAACATAATGAGCTCAAAATAATAACCTGAGAACACATCAATACTATTAAATCATGAACGTGAACTCATTTGTCATTTTTTTAGCTTCGGGAACCAGTGAGGCTTGACTTTCACAGAATCTAAATCAGTTTCTGCTATATTTCAGATTTTTAGAAAGAAGAAGAAAAAAAACATTGCTCTGCAGCGGTGTTTCATGGCTTGAAACAGACAAATAATAAAATATCAACCAGAAAATAGAAAAGAAACAGTAAGAAAATAGTATGTAACAAATTAATACACTCTTAGAAGAAACAGCAGCCATGATGGAAATAGCATTTAAAGCGTACTGTATAGATGCTGGGTTTGATCCCAGGAACTTGCTTATTATTTGGAATCAATTTCCTGTTGGTAGAAATCAAAACACAGAAAAAAAATATAAATAATGATATATTTTCAATAAGTATGAGGCATAGGAAATCTAGTAACTGGTTTTATGTAAGCACATCAGAAATCTACTGTCAAAAATACACAGTTCAAAAGTATTGGAGACATCAGCAAAATTATATAGAATATTACACCAAAGGCAAGAAGATAGGAAGGAAAAGTTATTACTTTCCTTTCTAGCCCTGCAATAGTGGATGACCTGCTAACCTGTCAAAGAACAGAAAAAAGCATAAGTCAAAACCTATGTGGTCTTCCTAAAGCCTCAGCAATTGTTGTAAAAATGAGCACTTGATTTGTTTTCCTCTTCATTGATCATGACACACTGAGTTAAATTAACAGTGTCCTCAGCTACTCCATTTCTCTGATCCTTTCTAGCTTCACATAAAACTTTGGTATTGCAATTAACATATGTCCTCAGTCTGCATTAAAATACCTTGTCATTTTGCACTGCATGTCTACAAAATTTTCCTCTGCAGTTTCTTGTAGTGTCAAATTACATTAACTAATATATTCTTCTGAACTAACATGATTTTAGGCCTAACACTTGACCCCAACCCACCGAAACAGGTTTTTACTTCATCACCTTGATGCAAGGGGAGACGGACCGACCACAGTGACCAGATCAGTGCTGTGTGCAAGACAGAGCAATAACTGAATTCTGAACAGCTGTCGATTCCCAAATGGGAATGTCAGTTACATACCGTTGTTATTGGTATTACCATATTTCCAAACTATGTTGCCAATACAGGACTTATCTGAGTTGGGCAATTCCCCTTATTTTGATCACAGTCCATCTCTGATAGGCAATTTCAATCTTTTATCTGTTCCTAGAAGCATTTGCTATAACTAAATAGACATACATAAATATAGAGTACAAAATACATTAGTACCTCATGAGATCCTCAGTGCCTCTAGTAATCGGATGACTCCCATATTTTCCATATTTTCTGTGCACCCAAATCAAGATTGTGGCATTTGATCTACATAAGCATTTATTGCTCAGCACTGCAAATGAAGTCAGAGGAACCTAATGTGGCTTTAAATGTGGCTCTACAATATCTTGCCATATAACAAAAAGGTACTCAAAAACATTTGTGAATCTCTAAATTACGATTATCACATAATAATCAAATGCAGAAAACTCTCATGAGAAAATTATCTGCCCTACTAGCCAACTACAGGGAAGAAAGTGCTAAGCTGACACATTAGCAAAAAGGAGAAAATCCAATGCTGAATAACATAACAAATGACTACACTAGATTCCTTGAGCTCTATTGAGTAAAGTAGAGATCTTATTGAAAAAAAACCCATATGTTTGTGTAACTGAAAATGGTGTTCATTACCATGAAATGTTGAGAATTGAAGTTAAAGTTCTATGTGTTATTAATAGTTATGTGCATATTATACATATGTTAACGTAGTTCTAAATTCTCACCATCTCCTGCATTTCTGAATTTCCCTATCAAGTATTCATTTAAGTCATCCATTTTATGAGAGAGACTTCAGACTCTGAAGCAGAAATCCCTAAATTCTCTTCCTAGCAATGCTCATACTGCCTGAGATGAAGATCTGAGGTCTAATATCCAATTGCTTTTGCCCCTGAGGAAACGATGTGACACAAAAGGGAGTTAATATAATGCAAAATTCCACTTCACCAAGTCCAAAACCCGGGAGTTGCAAACAATTGAACTGCAAGGACAATAAGGAAAAGACAAAATAAAGAAACCAGAGTACCTGAGTTTTTCTTGCTGAGAAAACATCAGCTGATTGCCATGAGAAATGCCAGCAAAGCAAGCCCTTTCCAAAAGCTTTACAATTCCTTCTGGCTTTTAAAAAAACTCATCCTTCAAGTTAAATTCTGTACTTCTCTGCCCAATTTTTATCTCACTAAGGGATCATTATATGCGAAAAATCTGGAAATGTCAGGTAAATACCTTACTTAAAAGACTATATATTTTCCTAACCATACAACCAATTATTGCAAATATAGACAGGAAAATATAGATTAGAGATCTTCAGATACTGCTACTTCAAGGAGTAACATGTCTTTGAGTCTTTGCCATCGGTGATATGAAAAGCCAGAGCAAACTTCCAACACAACAAAACTAATCATCTGCTGCTAGGGTCATGCTTTATTGTAGGCAGTCATGCTTAGATGGCCAGATGGCATCAGTGGCATAAATGTTACCTCTCATCTCTACTTGCTTAGAAAATCTCTCCCAGACCTGGCTATAATTGCTGATCAGTTGGGACTTACAGACTGTGTTTTCATAATTTGCAGCAGCTAAAACCAAATGCAAAATGCAGAATCTCGGTTTGTACACACTGACTATAGGAGAGGATCACTGTGCCTTTCTGCTCTTGTGCCTCCTCTGATTTCAGCTGCAAAGTTTTACTCTTCATTAAAGAACTATTTTCCTGAACTCTGAAGTATGATAAAGATGTTTGGTCTATGAGTCATCATGGAACTACAGTAGTCTGAAGCAATGCAGATCAGAAAGCTGAGGATAAATCACACAAGCAGTTGCAGATAATAGGCTTTCTGAGCCAAGGAGAAATTAGGCAGCATCATTAGGAAAGTCTGTGAAGCTTCTTCAGAAAAGACCTTTTTTAGGAATTAAACTCACAATCCTAGTTTTAAAAAAGACTTAGGAGTGGCATCAGAGAGCCATATACCTTCGCAGAAGTAACTGACTGTTATTTTGTCTGTAATGGATTGATAGGAACATGACTTCAAGTGAGCAGAAAAAAAACCAGCTGTTGGTTACTTTTATATTGTATTTACTAGTTTACTTATTTTTAAAGAAAGAGAATTGTATTGATATTCTGGAAGAGCACAAGATCCTGCCTGTCAATAGCAACTCCGTATTAATAAAGTCTGTGCAATCAAATGGCAGTACACACAGAAGTGGGCAAGTGGGATCACATTTAGAAAAATTAAAGGAAGATACCAGCTCTGGCTTTCACTTCATAACAACATGAAAGTCAGTGTTAGGAACTGTCCAAGAAGGCCAGTCTGAGAGTACAGGTACAATATGGGCTCATTATTTTTATTATTGAAGATAATATCCCAATGTGATCTGAACATTTTTCTTTAACTCCTTAGGCTGTAGGTTGGCGCAGCGTAAGTAGTGATCTTATTCCGTTTCACAGAGAAGGCTTTCCATTTTATTTCATAATCTACTTCATGATGCACTATGACATTTTAATCATCCTTTCAAAGACGAAAAACCAACCGATTTGTTTTGTAGAAAGCAAAATGCAGATTGGTTTAATCATCCTATTCCTTTGTGACATCAGATTTAACCTATGTTATATTTCTTAACAGTATTTATAAAGTAAAACCATGAGTATGCCTGTGGAATTTGAATATATTCACGTACCAGCTCGTACAGAAAAAAAAGACCTTTCAGGATAAGGCTTTTAGAAGAAGTTCTTGCACTCTGCAACCTGATGCAACTAATGTGCAAGACAGAAGGGAACTATAAGCTGGAAGAGTATGTTGAGCTGTGTCAACTGAGGAGACAGTATGTCATCCTCATGGCATCCTGACTTCCTTCAGCATCAGGTTATGTGCAAATCCTCAGGCTTGCAACTGACTTGCGTATTGGAAAACTAACTTTTTCTGGCTGATCACACATTGTCTTGAATAAGTCTTCAAGCCAATAATCACCATGAATAAATGTTAAAATTTTACTTCAAAGCAAAATTGGTGCGTTAGCCTGAGGTTAGCCCTTGCAACAATGTCAGTTTGAGGAATGTATACTGGAGGCACAGTGTGAAACCAGGAATTGCTCACATAAACCCTCCCCTACTCAAAAAAAAAGATTGAAATTCAAAGATGCACAATTTTGCCTTTGTTAGGCCAGTTGTATTTCAGAATTATCTGACTCTGAAATTTGAACAAAACTCAAAATGTACGCAGGTGCAAGGAGTTATCTTTACCTCCTAAACTACTAAAATCTCTGACTAAAATCAGAGTAGAAAGAAATACTTTGTCAGAAAGGTGCATTAGCTGGGTCTAGGAAAAGATCTGATGATAATTGGCCTTTTGTTGTGGCAATCAGTGTGGCAAGTCACAGATAAAGAACTTCAGGGCAAAAGAAATAACAAGATTTTTATCTGACATTCTGTCTCAACAGTATTTGAGTCCAAATCCCCGTATTAGGTGCAGTGATTTCAATAATAGAATCATAGAATGGTTAGAGTTGGAAGGGACCTTCAAAGGTCTTTTAGTCCAAACCCCCTGCAAGAAGCAGGGACATCCCTGACTAGATCAGGTTGCTCAGGGCCTCAT
The DNA here is from genome assembly GCA_009806455.1 of Tetrax tetrax. Taxonomy (NCBI): domain Eukaryota; kingdom Metazoa; phylum Chordata; class Aves; order Otidiformes; family Otididae; genus Tetrax; species Tetrax tetrax. The sequence goes on along the minus strand of WHYT01016749.1, from coordinate 437,357 downwards.
CCAGCCTGGCCTTGAATGTTTCCAGGGATGGGGCATCAACCGCCTCTCTGGGCAACCTGTGCCAGTGTTCTACAACTCGCATTGTAAAAAAATTTTTCCATATATCCAATCTAAATCTACCTCCCTCTATTTTAAAACCATTACCCCTCGTCCTATCACAACAGGCCCTACTGAACAGCCTCTCCCCATCTTTCCTGTAGGCCCCCTTGAGATACTGGAAGACCGCTATCAGGTCTCCCATAGCCTCCTCTTCTCCAGGCTGAACAGCCCCAATTGTCTCAGCCTGTCCTCATAGGAGAGGTGCTCCAGCCCTCTGATCATCTTCGTGGCCCTCCTCTGGACCCTCTCCAACTGGTCCATGTCCTTCTTATGTTGGGGACTCCAGAACTGGACGCAGTACTCCAGGTGGGGTCTCACCAGATTCTCCCCCTCACCAGGCAGATGGGGAGAATCACCTCCCTCGACCTGCTGGCCATGCTCCTCTTGGTTTAGCCCAGGATGCGGTTGGCCTTCTGGGCCGCAAGGGCACATTGCCAGCTCACGTTGAGCTTCTCATCCACCATCACTCCCAAGTCCTTCTCCTCAGGGCTGCTCTTGATCCATTCTCTGCCCAGCCTGTATCTTTGCCTGGGATTGCCACGACCCTTGCACTTGGCCTGGTTGAACTTCATGAGGTTTGCACAGACCCACCTCTCCAGCCTGTCCAGGCCCCTCTGGATGGCATCCCTCAGAGTAGATAAAATTGAGTAGATAAAACTCAGAGTAGATAAAATTGTTATTTGCTACAGTATATTGGGAGAGTAAGGTATCCCAATTCCCAAAGCTCTTGAAGAATCAGGAACTTGAAGCCCTTCCAAATTCCAAAATCAAGTCAGACTCTGGATACACTAGGAAACCATATAACCATCATCATCATCATCATCCTTCTAATTCCATCTATCATTTTAAAGGACCGATAGCCATGACGTCTTCTCTGTATTCAGTGCTAAAGAATTCACTTCCAGAGCCTGGAAAGCAATCAGGAAATGTTTGGTAGTATCATAACGGGGTCAGAAGAAAGGTCTAGTTGTTTCCCCTGACAGCGGCCTTAGATATCCTTCTGATTCCAGGCTGGCAGTCCACAACTCTTTCTCTTGCCATATGACTAAAAGACTGCCTAAGCTGTGAACATAATCGTGCTTAATTTTCAGATGTCCCCACAATGTTCATTAACAGCAAGAGTCGGTTGCCAGACAAAAAATAAAAAAAAAAAGAAAAGAAAAGAAATGAAATGAAAAAAAAAAAACATGCAACTTCCAAAAAGGATCTTTCCAAGGGATGTGGCCAGTAAGGAGTGAGTGCTGTTTCCATAAAAAACTCTGAGCGTGGGCAGGCAGAAAGAAGGGTCTCCCTCAGCACGTGCACAGTGCACACATGCCTTCTTGCATTAAATGTAGCTCTTCTTACAGAAAAGAGTGAATTTAATAGTGCAGTGTTCTTTAAAAGTTAAATACTTCAATTAAGTGTAATCCTAGGCTTCCTTTCTTTCGCTAGCATGGTTTTCACCCAGATCTTTAAGAAGCTGGTAGAAAATGTACCCTTTCTAAATGTGAATGGAAGATGTTACAAAGCAGAACACATAATGCTGCAGAATGCAAAGACGTTCCAGTCAGCATCCTGGTGACCTACTTTTATTGTAGCAACCCCATTTTTGAAGATATGTCACTATTTTTTTTTTTTTTTAGGAAAGCTGTACAATGCGGTGTCAGCAAACATGCTGCTTATCATTAAAGATGTTGCTTGATGACTGCAAATACCTGTCTGTATTACTGACAATCTTAATCAATGAGCTCCCACAGTAATGAGCAGTATCACTTTCCTAAATCTACAAATACTGTTATGTTTCTACAATAAAAATATGTGAAACTTAGCAAGATGACCATCTACAGTAAAGGCACTTTTTATGGACTCTAAAAACTAGAAAAACACATGTTTTCAGATGGCCAATGAGAAAGTTGCTTGAGGCTGCATCTTTTTGGTATAAGCACATTTCAACATCTTTTTCAGTGCATTTCCTGTGAAAATGTTCTATGTATTACCTCATTATCTGACTTGATAGAAACTACTTAATTCTTCACAGCCACTGATCTTTAAGGCACATGTCAAGCAAGCAAAATATCATTGCTCTTCCTGAAAAATAAGGCATAGCCACATTCTATCCTTGAACAGTCTCTTCACATACACAAAAGTATCATAGAAGTAAATCTATTTCTCTTCCTGTTCTTACAAAAAAACTCATGTGGACTGTTAAGTTGGAAATACCTTGGTAAAGGGATCATGAGATGACTCATGTTATTTACAAAACAAACCAAGGACAACAGTAGATGAAACAAACACCAATAATATACCTTCAGGAGTAATCTAAAACTACAGCCTAAACTGAAAGCACTGGTGAACTGAGTGTTTCCAGATTTCTTTTGGTGTCTTTTTTTGAGGGAATCAAAATGACCTTAAAACTGAAAGTATTTTCTGGCTCATTTACTGACAATGAGTCAGTATCATTTTATCGGTGATGAGGGCCATGAAGCAAACTTTAGCGATAAGTAAGCCAGCCAACAAAACCCAAAAGTAACCTTGAATATATTGGAGGGCAGTGTATTACTAGGCATGTAATTTTACACTTAAGTTAACTGTCTAGAAAAATAATGTTTAAAAAGCACAATGAAAAATGAACAATACTTACAACCATACCGTTTAGGGACACCCAGCAATCTGGTGGAAAATCCTGGAGTAATGGTACTAAAAACTGCAGACAACCATCCCAGTGGCACAGCAGCAGCATCATTCCGATCAGATTAAAGATTCTCACCACAGCACTGGCCAGATCGTATGTCATGTGGAAAATCTGTAGGCAAAAATTACAGGTGATGTACATGATGCAAATCAGAAATGCAAGTAATTTACTTCTCATCAGGCAGGTTAAAGGCAAAGAAGTATCATCCTGAACTCCTGAAAAAGCTGAGATTTCTTAGCAAGGACCATTAATTTGGGCACACTAATTTGGGCAGAGAGCTGTGCTGACACACCTGATACTTGGCTGCACCTCAGTGTTATATAAGCTACTGCAAAAGGCATATTTTGGATAAGGAGTCGCCAATGAAAATGTTTTCTTAAAGCCTAAAATTCCTTTCAGTTGAAGTAAATCTCACACATTAAAACAGCTTGATAAAGGCAGTGAGACCATTGCTTGTGAACTTGGTGTCTAAGTACTTACAAAGTTGACGGAGATACAAATGCAATGACCCATTCCGAAAAGATTCACATTTGCATTTCTTACCCTCTTAAAAGCAGCAAAATCTGAGTGAAGCAACAATATAAGTAATTTTAGATAATTATGACATCTGTTTCTATACTATTAATCCAATTTGCAAATACCAGTTCACCAAGTAAACTGACAAAAAGGTAGTTCATCACTCTTCATTAGCAGTTTTCCTAAAATACTGAGAGTCCTGTGGCTACCACATCTCTATAGCTAAGTTTCTATTACTAATAAAATAATTTGGATTTCAATATACTCTTCCTCTTAGACAAAAAAAATGTTTGCAACTGAAAAGTGTCTTACAGCAAATCACATATACTCTTAAAAACAACACAGTCATTTGCACATTTGTCATGTGCAAATTTGTTGGATGGAATTAGCATGAACAGCAGCAATCAGCTGAAATATTCAGAAAAACACTGTATTTACCACTCTTCTGCTATGTTGGGTTTAACGCACTTCCAAACCACAAATATAGGCATATTCTTTACTTATTACACAATTCAGTCAACTCAAAATAAATGTTACATTATATGTGATTATCACTATGCAAGAGTTCCATTTAGAAGATGAAGCATGTCCAGTTGGTATTCCGTCAGTTTTAAGTAGAAAATACTATTTAATTGTACAGATAGACATAGAAATCAGAGGCTTTAATGCCAAAAACATCAGATTGTTGGAACTATACAAGAACATGGGCACATGACATTTTGTATTTGTAAACAAAATAATTCACATATGAAAGAGAGATTGTTTGTGTCCTAACTTCTACATATCTAAACTAAAAGCAGAGAACAAGTACCCATGCTGTAAATGACTGCAAGTGCAAATACAGAGAGCATGTTATGGTGTCTTTCAACATCATTTTCTGTCAGTGGGAGTTTGTCTTCATCTGAAAATGATTGTGTATGTTTTCAGTGCCAAAATACAAAACCTGCACAGTAGAAACATACCTGAGACATTAACTTTATGTGCAAAACATTTGTTCAATCTAGGACATTTTAAGAGAATATACTCCAAATCCCAGTTTGATAGACATTGGAAACAGATGCTTGTAACGTTATTCAAAATGTCATGTCTTATTCAAATACCATCTAGCTCCTGTCAAAACACTGATATTTACGAGATACTTTAAATGGAAATAAACAGAAAAGTGTCACCATTACACATTTGTCTTGTTAAAAAATGTATTTACTTTACAGCTATTTCAACAGCTACAGTTTCATTATGAACTCAGATTGTAGATATGTAAATGAAAATAATTGTATTAAAAAAAAAAAACAATGGAAAAAACAGCAAGGATGACTACTGTTTTGGAACATTAATGCTCATTCAGGTTACACTTTATCCACAGGGTTATTATAGCACAACCACAAATTGCAGATAAATTCCTGATCACATGAAAAGTTCCAGAAGTTTTGTCACAGAAAGCAGGATTTCCCTTAGAATATTTGTCTGAAAAAAAAGTGCAAAAAGATCAGACAGAAACAATGCATATTTTACACAGAGATCACAACGGGCCCAGGAATGTTCTATTGCTTCAGAAAAGCAATACCACAAAAAAGCAAACTCTACACTATGGCTGGACAAAAATCGAAGTTCCCACCCATGCTGTTTTTCATACTGTCTCAAGCCTCCCATTAGGCTTTACTGTAAGAGACTGGATTTTCAGAATAATTCACTGTATTGTCTACTGAGTGGTTTGTTTTTTTTTTAATAGGTCACAAATATGACAGTCAGAGCCAAATTGAGCACAAAACATCTTCATTTCTATACTTAGAAAGACAGCTTTTCTGAAAACATGTACCTAAGTGTATATGAAAAACGGGAAGGCCTGGTTCTCCAGAACTCTCCAGAGACCAAAAACCAGCACTTCCTCAAGGCTCCCAAATCCTTATCCTGCCTCTACAACCATGAGTTTAGGCACTGTGACAGATTTTGCATGTATCCTGTGATCACAGCGGCATAAAAATGATAATGCTATGGCTCTTTCACTTGGATGGAGCTCATTTTTGGGCATCAATTCAGATTACAGAGATGGTCTGCAAAGCTCATATCTTGAATAGAATATCCAAGATTTTAGAGCATTTTGTGCTGGTATATTTTAATTTTGTATTTTAAAACGATATAATTGGGTAATGTGTGGTGTCGGGGGAAAAAAAAAAGCGGGTGGATAGATTTGCCAAGGTACTTATTTCAGCATTTCCAAGATCTTCCCTAGCTCTTACAGATTTATTGCTCCCTGCCTACCCATGAGTCTGTGCATGGTTCAGTACGGCTTCCCAAAAGAACCAGGACACAGAAAGAGATATTACAAAGGGAGACTAAAATTCAAACCAAATAGCGGGAGCAGTGAGTTCAAACTAAAGGGCCTTGAGCCAGAGGTCTGTTGTTGAGTTTGATCTCTGTAAGGACTACTCTATCTTGTCACAGTGGTATGACTGTGTAAGTATTGTTTTGCTTCAAAGCCTCTGCATTAGTAGTATGCCTCTGCAAAAATAGTCACGTGCTGCAAGAACAATAACATGTTGAAAATTTTATGTGAAATCAACTCCAGCAAAGGAAATGATTGCAATAGTCTGTAAAAGACACTGCAACCTTCCATCATGTCTGAAACCTTTCACTTCAGAAATAGCTCCTGTGCAGCTTAACATTCAGGGTCAGTATTGTTAAAAATGCATGAAGAGATTCTGGTTATTATCTGGATTGCTTAACATTGTATCAGCATTTCAACCATACCGAACCATACCATACTTCCATTGCTCATCTTTTTCTTATATGGTCTAATATTTGTGTAGCCTATTCTAATAACTGTGATAACTCTGTATCAAATAAAATAACTTCATAAGAAAACTCTTCAGCCAATGTTGAAAAAACCTTTTAAACATACCTGCATATTCTCTCTCCAGTAAATAAAAGCTGAGGTTTTTTTTCTGCTTAAAGGAATCTATCATGGAAATGTGTGCTTGGTTGGCAAAAAATATTTAAATACCCAAAGCATACATTGTAAGTGAACAACACTATTTGTTCATGGTACTCTATTGACACACTTACTTTTGGAAAGAAGTTGGGGGGGGGGGCTGTGCGTTATTTTTTAAAAACTAATACCCAGACTACCTTGTGGACTTCAGTCATATGTTGCACCTTTAATAATTTATGTTCTTCCATTCAGGAACTGATTCTGATACGTTGAAACAAGAGCAGTGAGGGAAGTAATATTTTTATCGCATTTTCTTTTTATAATCACCAAGTACAGTTCCTATATTAATGAACTCCTAGGAGATGTGTGAAGTGTGGTTTGTTAAGAGGGGAACTGGAGGACAGAAAGCTAATGCCACTCATTTCAGCAGAAGGTGGCTTGCCCATCAGCTGGTCCTCCAGTGAGACAGGCAGAAATACAGTAAGACTACGAATCAATTTACCTTGATTTTGCAGTACAGATATGTGGTCAAATCTCTCTGTTTGAATGAATGTCTTATCAAGATAATATTAATAACAAAAATAATTCAAACACTTGCATGCAACTAAAGTTAGGCTCCTAAACCCATAATTCAGGTAGTTAAATAAAAATAGCCTGATTATCATTAAATACTTACCATCCACAAATGCCATGCCATGTGCGATGCTTTTTATTACTATCATTTTTGTCTGGGAGGAGTTGACTATAATACTGTCATTTTTCATAGTTTCTATATACTTCAAAATAATGTTTAATAATAAATTTAGTTTATGATCTCATTTCTGAAAACTTATAATTTCTTCCTATATTATTTTCATAACCTTTTCTCAATACCCTGGAAACCTTAATTTTTTGACTAAAGAGCTGACAATGCCTCTGACAATGGCTGAAATGTAACCACAGATTAACAGTTTCTAATATTTGGCAAAATATTGCTCACAGAGAACAAGAAATTGCTGAAGAAGTCAGAGTTCACATGTTTTAGCTCAGTTTTTACTCACACTTTATTAATGACTCTTTTTATTCCCACGTGTGAAGCAGGAAGCAGGTTATTCCTTCCTCACACTTATAATGGAACATATACTTTAAATTGGTCCTGCTAACTCTTGATTTCTGAGCCTGAGACAGAAAAACTGTTCCAGTCTTACCAACCCACTTGGTTAATAGCATTTGAGGGGTGTCATAGTAAGTTAATAGTGTACATATAGGTTAACTAAAGGAACATAAAATCTGTGAACTGCTGTCATGGAATGCATGGGTCACCTCTTCTGCTTTCTGACAACTGACATGTAATATTTCTTCAGTTATGATTTTTAGTTTGGTCTTATTATTAGGTTCAATTTATAGAAAAAATTGTTTATACAAATTATCAGAACTTAATTTTTTTTTTTTTTTTTTTTTAAAAAAAAGAAAGGAAAAGTAAGTCTTAGGACTTTCTAGAAAATTTATTCAAATCTCACATTACTGAGTTCATCCGGACACCTCTTCTCTTCCACCCCTGAGAAGTACTAAAGGTGCTCAGTATCACAAAGCTAGCTGGAGTTAAATCTTCACATTAGGATTTGCACCATGCCTTGGGCAATATGACATTACACGCGTACTAAGCAAGCTGTGTAGAGTCTGGAATATCAATAGACACAGCAGGGAGAGAGAAAGAGCTGCACACATGCATGGAGGTTTTGGAAAGCATGCTGAAAGCTGTACCAAGGGCAACACTGGAACTTCAAGGTACACTGTGGGGCAAAATAACAGTTATAAAAATTATAAGGCGTTTTTGGTTCACTCCCTAGGTGAGTCCAGAATTGTTAGGTTTATCCCTTAGAGCACCAACTAGACAGAGATTATAAACTATAGGATCCGAATTTTCCTACCCAAGCTAAATGTTTGCTTATAAGATAGTGGTTGTAGCAAAGCTCCCCAGGACATAAAATAATATAAAAGGGAGAGGAAAGCACAATTACTCTTCTTGAGTGTTCGTCTCTCAATCTACTTTAAACAATGAAATGCAATCATGGCTTTTTGTTTAGCCATTTCATAGTCTACAAATCAATTTCAAAAGACATTCTTCATAAATAGCAGCTGGGATCCTATGGGTATGATCCAGCTCCTACCAAAGCAAATTTATTTGGGAGTTGCAGGTTACTGCACTTTACAATGGAAATACATCTGCACGAGTAGATTTAAACACATATTGATTGAAACGTCTGGCTATGCCCTCAAGGTAATATTTTACACTCAACTGGCTCCTGATGTGTGTGCTTAATTTTATGATAAATAATTCATCATTGATAATTCAGTAGTGGGGTAAGGTATATTGCAGTATTTAATCGAGTTGTATTTGTGACCTTAAGCTGATGACAAATGCAAAGATCTGCTTCTGCTTTAGTTTGCCCTGAAGGGAAAATACCAGTAATTTAATAAACAGAACAAACTATTTTTAATCAAAGATATCTGGAAAAATGGGCTGAGAATGGCCTATTTTGTGTGACCTTTAAAAACTGTTATTTTCTAGGTGGAGTCAGCCTGACATTAGGTTTTATAATAGAAGTCCCATTTATTCCAATTCATGGCATGTACAAATGGAAGTCAGCTTCTGTGGAGCAAAAAGAACAGCACAACAACATATAAATTTGACAGTGTGCTACATCCAGGTTAAACTTGAAAGTATTAATAAAACTACTTTGCTGAAGGAAGTTTTAGGCAAGCCTTGGAAAGGTCACGTTCAACCAGGAAGCAAAATTTCTTTACTAGATATAAATTCTGCAATCTGTATTTTCTACTGTAAATTGGCCATATGAATATATTACCTCTCACATAGAGGACAATTCCTTCACTGCTAAAATGCGTGGGTTTATTTTCCTGTTGTGCTTAATGTACGTGACCTGTCTTGACACCTAAATAGAGAGCAGCAGTCACTTTAGTTCTGCAATGAAGAAAACAAGCCAAGAATGACATACCTCAGGATCCCTAAAAAAATACAGTGCCAATTTTCACTGTGTTTTTACAGAGGTGGAGGTCTCATTCGTCACTTACATTGATGACAGAAAGCCCGTTATTGGACTAAGCTTTTATCTTCATCAATGGATGCAAAGTAAAAACAAACAAAAAAAACCAGCTCACAGCTGTCAGAAAGACATAAACATGGAACACTAAGAGCCTGCCTCTGTGACAAAATTTATCTGAAGCTCTTCTCCTTAAGTCATAGTACCAAACTGAGAGTGACCATATGGCAAAAAATACTTGAACTGCATACGAGTACAGAAATTGAGAGTTTTGTCAGCTTGAAGTATAGCTCCATTTCCATTTCAGCATTATTTCAAGCATCAGCATCACCTGACCTTCAGTTCAAGTTTCTTGATGGGCCAAGTATCTCAAGCGACAGCATCACTGAACTAAGGCTGGAGACCTCTGTGGGTGGAGCTGAGCCAGAAGAAATATTTCATTTATTATCTTTTATAATTATTTATATCTTAGAAAGAAGGCTGCCTGAAGATACAGCCAGTGTCTAAATGGCTTGAAATATTATTTATTATTTCTCTTACTAGCTGAGCAAGAGGAACTGTTTCTTATATTAATTTGCAGATGTATTCTGGTGGCAACAAGAGAAAAGAAACGAGTTATTCACCATCACTCATCTGCCCACAAAAAAGCCACAGCAGGGACTCCCACAGCGTTGAAAAGGGCAGCAGAGTGAGCAATGTGAATCCTAAAAAATACCACTCCTTACAACATTTCAAATGTAAGAGCATAAAGCCAGATACCTGATTGCATTTTTAGGAATTAATATCAGCTTCAGAAGCCTATGTTCCCCAGTTTTAATAGTTACACTAGCAGTTTTCATCCTTAATGAATGTGAAATAAAACAATAAATACTAGACATATATTTTTAAAGAAATCTACCATAATATGTGTCAAAAATGCTGAGACAATTTGGGGATAACCTTAGGAAGTATCAAAGTTTTCACAAAAAGTGCCATGTCTGATAAAATTATTTTATGGCATTATTGATCACTCAAGTTTCACAAACCCTGAACTCTTTTGATTTCATTTTTAAAGCATAACTTTTTTGGACTGCACTCCCAGCATGCCATGTCTTTTTCTCTGAGCCATGTATTCAAAAGAGAGGAACAGGGCAGTGCCTTGGCTGCTCATGCCATCAAAACTACGAGGATACAATCTGGACTCCCAGACTTCCAGATCCAACAGTGAAATTCAATAAAAATTAATAACCACAAAGTGGGTACACTTCAGGAAGCATTTCTAAATATATACAAAGTGATACGATATCATAGAATCATAGAATCACAGAATCTTAGAATCATAAAACGGTTACGTTTGGAAGGGACTTTTAAAGGTCATCTAGTCCAACTCCCCTGCAAGGAGCAGGGACATCTCCAACTAGATCAGGTTGCTCAGAGCCCCGTCCAACCTGGCCTTGAACGTTTCCAGGGATGGGGCATCTACCACCTCTCTGGGCAACCTCTGCCAATGTTTCACCACCCTCATTTTAAAAAACTTCTTCATTATGTCTAATCTGAATCTACTCTCTTTTAGTTTAAAACCATTACCCCTTACCCCTTGTCCTATCACAACAGGCCCTGCTAAAGAGTTTCTTCCCATCTTTCCTATCAGCTCCCCTGAGGTACTGGAAGGCTGCTGTAAGGTCCCCCCGGAGCCTCCTCTTCTCCAGGCTGAACAGCCCCAACTCTCTCAGCCTGTCTTCATAGGAGAGGTGCTCCAGCCCTCTGATCATCTTCATGGCTTCCTCTGGACTCACTCCAACAGGTCCGTGTCCTTCTTATGTTGGGGACATATCCCAAAACAATGTATTTTTACAATCAACAGTGTATAAATGGGACACGTAACCAACCTCTTTCAATTTCAGTATTTTCTTAAATATTGTTCCTTTTTTTTTTTTTTAAGGTAGTCACATTTTAACTTCCAAACTCTGTGAATATGAAATGAAATCAGATACTTTCCAGATACTTTCTGATAATACGAGAAGCAACAGAAGATTGGATGTACACACAAACTTGAAAGTTTGCATGTTAACAAAAATTGTATCTGAACCTATTGTTTCTGTACAACAATTCTCTCGGTATTTTTTCTTTCCACTATATCTGTATATTATGACAGGCTGCAAATAGTTCAAGAATCTTCTCTTATCTCAGCCTGAACCAGGTCTGGGAAGCAAATGAAAGTGTGTGAGTAAAAGGAAAATAAAGTTTTCTCTTACATTGCCCTAAATCCCCACAAGAATCAGTTTGAGATTTAAGGGGATGGTTCATTAACATTATTAAATAACTAGTTCTTTTTACATTATGCCTACCCCCAAAGTCACACTGCTGCATAGCTGAGCTTCAAACTAATTGTCCTAATTATAAAGCAGCAACATAATGATCTAATAGCAAACAACTGAAATAATGAGGAATATTTCTCCTGGGGAATTTAAGTTGCTCTCTTACTGAAGCTGTTGAGGTTAATCTTCCAAACACAGAAATAATGGGCAAGGAATTAAAACGAAAATAATTATGTTAAATTTCTTGTGGAATAAAAGTTCTGAGACCAAACTGATTCACAATGCTTTCTTTTACTAGCATGTGAAACCCCCCAAATGTTGTTTATAAGGCACAATTGTTATATTTTAGTGTTTATATATTTGGGTTGTTAAGATTAAAAATAAGATGTTAATAAAATATGTAAAATTCAATACTAGATTAGAATATAAATTTTGCTTTTTATAGCAATCTAAAAGAAGAGTTCATAGGCCAATCCTTATTAAAAAAAAATAGACTCTCAGCACAAGATTAGTCCACAGCACTGTGTGAAAGAACCCTTCATCAGCTGGATGCTTAAGCCCAAAACACAGAAAATTCATGTGTTCCTTTGAAAATCTTGGTAATAGCAAGTATGATAAAGTCACTCACGTATCATAATCACACACACACATAAAAATCAAAGAAGTAACATCTAAAAGTATATATATTAATAAATTACAGTGACAATTATGTATCAATGGTTTGAGACCTAAGCTAATGCTTCACATTATTGACAAATTACTTTTTAAATTATATGGCTAATTGAACTGCATTAAAGAAAACTTTTTTCTAGGAAGTGCAAATGAAGTCTACAGTCTACAGTCCTACTGTCACTCAAAATCACACAGAGGACCTCTTTTAGGATTTTAAAGTTAAAAAACAAAAAAGAACCAGTGCCTGGCCAGGTACGAAGAACACACTAGAATTGTAGTCTTCATAATTTGCCCCAGAAATTGTCAGCAGAAATTAAGTTGCCTGATAAAATCTTCATGCAGTCCGAAAAACCAGTTTAAAGAAATTTCTTTGGAGATTTGCATACACTACTCTCTCATAAAATATTATGTTTACTTGTTTTTAAAACATGAAACTACTGAGCAGAAATTTCAGATGCTAGATTATTCAATTTTTGTAACTGTGTTCAACATTTGGTAAATATATGACTATCATTATTAGGAGAAGCCAGTGTATGCTTTCATCCCTACAAACATAATTTGCACACAGTTCTAAATACTCCAAAGTCTCTACAGATCTCTAATGAAAAAGTGAGAGATCAAAAAAAAAACAAAACAAAAACTGTATACAATTAACAGCAGAAAAGAGAAACTACTGTAAGAAGTGCTCTTTCGTGGTCCTATTTGGGTTCTTTGATTTTTGTCTATTTCCAAAGTATTACTTAAAATAATATTTGCTTCTGATAGGTAATTTTCTTCAGGATTCAATACACGATCAAGTTAGACTTTGTGTTTTAATGCAATCAGTTGTAACGATAAAGAGCTGATGAGGAGCTAGTATGCCTGGAGGGATTTTTTTCTCATTATTTTTTAAAAAATAAATTATTATTAATTAATTAATTAATTATATTTTAACATGGTTCTTTTACTGTGTTAAGGTATTTTGAAACAGAATACTGTTAGTGCACAGCAAACTTAATGTGTAAAACCATTATACTTCTCACAGTACTATTATATAGTCTCCAAAAAGAGTTTAGACTTGGTTTTTATTTTTTTAAATAGTACCTCTTTAAACATAATGCCTAGCTGTAGTTCACCACATGAATAATGGAACAAGACAGATTACTTTATAAATTACTGTCCTGGTTCTGGCTAGGATAGAATTAATTTCCACCTGAGCTGGGAGAGGAACTGGAGGTGGTGGCGCACCTGTGGCTGAAGGACACAGCTGGGATAGTTTACTAAGTAGCCAACAGCTGGGACAAGTTTACCCAAATTAGCCAAAGGGCTGTTCCATACCTTGGGACATCATGCTCGGTATATAAATGAAGAGGATGCTGAGGCATCTTCGTGCTACTTCGGAGGAAGCTGAGGCTTCAACCCCCTCTCGGGGCAATCTGTGCCACTATTTCACCACAGTCATTGCAAAAATTTTTTTCTATGTCCAGTCTGAATCTGCCTCCTTCTATTTTAAAACCATTACCCCTCATCCTATCACAACAGACCCTGCTAAAGAGCCTCTTCCTGTCTTACTAATAAATGCCCCCTTTAGGTACTGGGAGGCCGCTGTAAGGTCTCCCTGGAGCCTCCTCTTCTCCAGGCTGAACAGCCCCAACTCTCTCAGCCTGTCCTTATAGGAGAGGTGCTCCAGCCTTCTTATCATCTTCATGGCCCTCATCTGGACCCACTCCAACTGGGCCATGTCCTTCTTACGCTGGGGACTCGAGCTGCTGGCCACGCTCCTCTTGATGCAGCCCAGGATGCGATTGGCCTTCTGGGCTGCAAGGGTGTGTTGCTGGCTTATGTTGAGCCTCTCATCCACCATCACTCCCAAGTCCTTCTTCTCGGGGCTGCTCTCAATCCATTCTCTGCCCAGGCTGTATTTGGGCCTGGGATTGCCACGATCCAGGTGCAGGACCTTGCACTTGGCCTTGTTGAACTTCATGAGGTTTACATGGGGCCACCTCTCCAGCCTGTCAAGGTCCCTCTGGATGGCATCCCTTCCCTCCAGCATGTTGAAGACATCACGGACTATGGTTCAATGCTGTGTTGCAATACTGCACAACATGAGCAATACTCCTGTTTGTCACAGCACAAAGTACACATATCTCTCATTTCACATTTTCTTACGAACAGACATAAGAAATGTGGCTTCTGAGTGGGTTTAGTATACGCTAGACCCCACATAGCCTTTTCCAGTCTCCTATATCTGCTTTCTCTCTCTGCTGACACCAAAGCTGACACCACAGTCCAGCTGCAATCACGCTGGCTACTGAGCAACAACATAACTCATATACAACAGCCAAATGATTGGCAACCAAAGAAGAAGACACATAATGAAGCAAAATTTGAGGCTAATGACATGAAGCAAATGTCCTTTTCTTCTTTGAATTATGCCAGGTACTCCTGCTTTTTTTTTAATTCTTCCTTGAACAGAAGGAAAACTTTGGGATGTTTCCTTTAGGACATTTAATTCTTTTATCTTTCATTCCCTTTACATTACTGTTAAAAGATGGAGATTTTTCTTGTTGTTTGAGTGTATTTCTCTACAATACAGGCTGCAATCTACTGCTTTCCTCCATCAGTCTGTTTCTGTCTAGGCTTTATTTTATACAGCTCTAACCTCCTGATGTTTTCCTTTTCTACTTTCTATTTATAGCTCACATTTAAAACAAGAGAAAGACTGCTAAAGCAGTATCATGTAATTTTTTTTTTTTTAAAGAAAAGTGTATCATTACTTTCTCTTTGTAGATTATAAGCAATTCCAAATTGGTGTTGAGATTTGGACTCACTTGTATTTTTAAAGGCAGGCTCTTCTGTTATGAAGTACCTGGAGGAAAAGGATTTACTTTCAGTAAGTAGACCAGAATTTCCCTCTGGTTTCTGTGCTTTCTCTTGTTCTTGTTCCCCAGAGCATCTCTGCAGTACATTTTCAGTCCATCCATTCCAAATGTTCTATTTTTTTCTATATGCTGTCCCTGTGCGATATAGTCTTTTTTTGTTTGTTTGGTTTTTGTGCACTCCCCGAGAGAACACGAACATGACACCCAAAAAACATCCAAAAAAGTTTCTCCAAATTAGACCTGGTAACTGGTCCATCATTTTTCAGAGGTATTGCGTCTAATGGCTGCCATTAAAGATAAGTATTTTAACTATGACTCTGTGGCAGTATTGCCAGCTCCAAGCCAATATGTTTGTGATTTAGGTGACCCCATAAAGCTTGAGATTAAAATATACTTTGGGTAGTTCAGGTTTGCGTGCCTATCAAACCTCCTTCAGAAATTGTTGGAAGGCTGAAAATAGCTATAAAAAAAAAGAAAACAGTAATAAATATGAGTTGTTTACAAAATCACACAACTCCAGAAACTAGGGTGTAGAGAGAAAAGCAATACTGTAAAGTCTACAATAAAACTGGAAGAGTTTGGAAGTTTGCAATGATATTTCAATCATCCTACTTTTACTAAATCAGTCATAAATCACAGAAATTCTTTGTTTTAATGCTTATCCTGTGTGCTCTCACTGTTGCAGCTTGCATCTTTGGGATAGTGCTGTGACAGAGACCGAATAGCAAGAACAGTATTTACGCAATTGCAGAGTGACAGTTAAATGGAGAGTTATTTTTATCGCTGAATTTAGCAAAACCAGCTAAGCACTAGGTGCTTTGAGTGTTTCAAAAGGCCTAGTTTGCACATGGTAGAGCTAATAGCGCAGGAAGAGACAACAAAAAACACAGAGGTGGCAGCAGGGAGGAGGACAATTGTAACCAGTAGGTGCAGAAACCAGCTCAGCATGGATGGGAATGGGCTCAGTGAGACTGCACACTGTTCAGGCAGTGCCATCAGGAGCACTGAGTGACGACGTCTCACACGCGGTCAGCAAGGATGGAAAAAACAGTAGCACTGAGGCATGTCCCCGAGCAACAAAGGTGATTGGAGGAGAACTGTCCTGCCACCACCAGAGCTGCATGCTGCCCCTGCCCCATCCCTCTCTTCTGATGTTGTCTAATACGGTAATAACACCAGGACATTCAGGTTTTGTCATTATTTTCCAGTTGACTAGGTTTGCCGATATGCCATGATTAGGGGCACATAAGCTGAGCCCTTTTACTCAGAGAGTCAGAATGTCTTGAAGCATTTTTGTGGGGATGGTGGCTGGTCCTTCTGTTTACCAGCCCCTCTTATTTCTAATGAGGTGGTGAAAATAAAATATGAGGAAGTCCCAAACAACTCCATCCCACAAGATATTGTTTTGTCTCAGGACAAAACAGCTTTTCCAGCTATATAACTATGGTGTGCCTGTGTGATGTGCATGTGTGCGGCATCACTTGAGGAAGGGAAAAGGCAGGAGCGAAGGAAGGAGAAGCTGTGATTCTACAGAGCTGTGAACACTATTTGCCTACCCCAGTCCTTGCCTTGTGCAGACGGGCCATAAGCAATGAAAACAGGCTGCAGGGAGTTTTCTGAAAAACTGCTGAATGTAGAGTAGCACTTACTCAATTCTCTACTAGGCGCTATTCCCTGAAGTACAATTTTGAAATAACTGTGGACAATTTATCACCTGCCCAAATGACCCTGTCACTTGGCTAGTCCATCTGCCTAGAACTTGCTCTAATATTTCCAGCCCCAGAAGCAGCAATAAACAACTGCCATTTTTTATAAATCAATCTGCCAAATAGAGCTTTTTCTTCCCTGTCTGATGCCCAGAACAAATAACAGTCATTCCTGGGTACCCACATGTTTTCTAGACATTAAGATATCATAATTTTCACTGCTAAATAGAAGAAAAGAAAAAACAAAACAAAAAAACAACGCACAGTCATGATCATTCTGGGAAATCCTTTACAGTCTGACTGGCTACCATCTGACTTCTATTTCTGGAATAAACACATTAAAAATAAATAAAGAGGTTGTCCTACTTTTTTAACATGCCTCATGTTAAATATTAAGACTGCGCTCTGCACAAGACCTTCACTTACTCTGCTCCCTGGCGCGTCTTTACAATGCTAACTGCAGAATGGCTTATCGTTGAGAAGCGGGAGATAGGGACACCAGGGCTCGTCCCTGGCTCCCTATCACCGCCTGTCTGGTCAAAGAGCAGCTGCGCAGCAGACAGAGGATTACCCTGAGGTTACTACACCCTTTCTTATGCACCCAAAACAAGGAGGTTGTGTATTTCCCACATATAATGCTCATTCCCTTTACACCGCTGAGATTATGGAGAGAGAGTGCTCAGTGTCTGTACAGTTATCATGAGAAGAAACAGTGATAGATATTATGTATATTTTAAAAGCCTAAATAATTAATTACAATCTTTTTTCTTCCCCTAGAAACAAGGAGTTCATTGCATCATGGTAACAACAAAGTGAAGGATTGCTCTGAAAGTCAAAACAAAACAACTAAAAAGTAAATAATTATTTTCAAAAGATGGAAAAGGTTATGTAATCACAGAAGAAATCCTCTTTAAATCATGATCAACTCTCCAATGAGAGACTCCAATGTCTTCCTTTCAAACTTCTTACTTTTCCCCTCAATTGATTTGTCTTCCTTTTGCACTTCAGTGGTTATTGATTCTTCCCTTCTGAAGGAGCACAATTATAAAACAATTATCTGCTCTCTCAGTATTTCCCTGTCAGCTACAAGCAGAATGTTATTCTAACAGCATACTGTCAGATCATTTCATTCAAGTTTAACTGTTAAAATGCGAAAACAGTGTACAATGTGTTTTCTCATGCTGGACACATTATGTACCAGCATGTCTGTGATATCACCTGTATGTGTGTGTGTGTGTGCATACATAAATATATACCAATGACATATGACAGTGATGTATGCAGAAGTAACACTGCTCTTTTGTTACACACCTGAAGCTCTTAAACAATCAAACCTCTGCCTTTTACCTTAGCCACACTCTCCTCAACAGTGTATCACTACCAAATGCGCCGTTTCTGTCTATAAACATAGTGCCAACCAACACTATGATCAACACAGAATTCTCTTCCTCCCGCCCTGTTTCTTCTTCACTTTCAAAAAGCTATTTAAGAATGTACAGAGCTCCTTCAGAAGATGTATATACCTTCGCATATCCTAGGGAAATCTTTGTCTCGTAAAAGTAGACTCAGTAGGTGTTTGGTATTGCCTTCAGTGGGTCCAGTGTTTCACTTAATTTTTCCCTGTTCTCTTGAGGTTTAATTAAATTAAATGGCAGTTAGTGTGTCCCAACCATAAGAGGAAAAAGGATTCCAGAGGCCTGAATCCAACTGACAGCCAAGAGGGAGAGACAACTATGTGGTAAAGATAGCAGAAACTTAAGAGCTATGGTTCATACAGTTTTAGTTCAAGTATTATTCCCTGGTTTATCAGATGTCACACGCTTTGGTTTTATGCCTGAAATAGCAAAAAGATCTATTAACATTTCCTCATATTTCTTCATCAAAATAACTGTAAGTTCAAGTTTTATTGGAGTGTCTGTACTCCTGGCACTGAGAACATGCATGTCTCTTTGTTATCAAGAAACAGCAGCATTATACCAGTCTGTGTTACATGTTCTTGCATTTATTTATCTGTAGCAGTAAAACTGGCCATGCTGATGAACATTCTGAAAAGCAAGCTAGAGAGAAATTAGTGGAATTTGCATCTTTTGCAGTTTACATAGGATTCACATGGAGACTTGATCTTATTTAGCCAACTGTGATGTGAGTATTTACTACTCTTGTATCTTCCCCGATGACCTAAGAGAAAATACACTGATACTGATTTATACATTCTGTGGACTTAAACACTATTTAGCAGGAAACTGACAGGAAAGAGACATCACTGTCTGTTAAATCTGTGTACAGAAATGGAGTTAAACTACAGCCCAAATAACCAAGCACTGAAAACCAGCATAGAGAACATGCACGACCTCATTACAAAGCTTCCTTGCCATTCCTATTACTGTTACTACTTATTTTACACCAACTTTAAAAAAAAAGTACAAAAACTGCCCTTCTAAGCAACTTGCAACAGCACCTAGACCTGGCTAATTAAGGATTCAGAAAAAATACCATGCAGCTTAATGCATAAAATGAACACCCAGAGCGTCTGAACATCTTGTTCTTCTGCAATATACAGTCTTTTTCATTTTAATCTGCTAGGCTTTTGGGTACCTGTTTTTTATTTTTTTTCCCCAGTTACTTCAGCTAGCAGACTTATTTTTCCATTACCATTTGTGTGACATATCATGGTGTGACAAAGGTCCCACATATACCATCCTAAATCACTGCATTAGTTGTAAAAGTCCCTTGTGACGAATATTAACCCTTTTAGGACACAGTTAAAGGTTTTTTGGTAGTTTTCAGCTTTGGCTACTTCAGTTCTTTTACACCAGATGCCACAGAAATTATTATCCCCAAGCCAATAGGACTGAAGCCACCTTCCCCAATGCTACTTCAGCAATGGCCCACGTGTCACCAGTACTAAGGACTTCTAAGAAATGCTATCACAGAGATTTCTCTTTGGTATCACTGTAACAGATGTTGCTCCTTATCTCCCTTGACAGACTCCTTTGACACCCAGACCCTATGCCACGAAGGTGTGAGTGATGAGCCAGCCTGGGTACTCATGCAGCAATGCCCCAGCGCTGCCCTGCCCCGTGGTTGAACAGTGTGAAAGGCTGACACAGGCTTGTGGGCATCATCTATGTCCACACAAACCCACAGGGCAATCTTGCCTAGATTTTAAATTTTAGGATAGTTCCTCACCAAAAGTAGTAAACAGATGAAAAAGAAGAATATAGTCATTAACATACTGCAACTCTAACTTGTCATCAGAAAGGATTAATTCACACACATTGTGCTAGTTTCCATTAAAAAAGCCTAAGTATGGATGTAAAGAAATACACAAACAAATAAAACCAAAATTGGGATAACAGTTTAACAGTTTGCCAATTTCATATTGATCTTAATTAGTATGACTAACCTTGTCTTACATAACTCCTGTTATCTACCTTTAAAAAGTCTACATGTCTTCAAATTCTGCTGACTGTGCTAACTCATTGGTATCTTGAGACACATGGCTGTACCTGATGTAGAAAACCACTATTTCTTTATAACATTTTCCATTTGTTATATCTGAATTTTACTGTAAGAGCCTATATTCTTATCAAATAGGTCAGCCACTCAGACGCAGTCCAGTCCTGTTTGTCCCTTCTCTCACTGTTGGCATGGTTTTACCATGGAAGTTTTAAAACATGTTAAAATCTAAATTAAAAATACAAACATATTTTAGTGAAATAGTTGTATTTTTTAAAAAATAAAAATCTGTATTCAAGTCCTTGTACATATTTTTCACAACAGATTTCTAAATAAATTATATTATAATATCAGGCAATCCTCACACAAGAACAGTTTTATTCCGTAAGTTATAAAAAACCTTGTTAGCCACCCTTATTAGAGAAAATATGGAATCTATTATACAATTGACATTTTAGAGATCATCATGTGGATTAAGCTGTTATGATTTTGCTTTTTTTTTACATATAAAATATTGTATTATTTTTGAACAAAAAAAGCATGTAGTGCCACCTAGGGGTATTCATAAGCTTATGAATTTGAATTTTTGACAGCTCAAATATTCTGAATTACATTTCTTTTTCATAATCACATTCCTAGGAATAAAAATAAGTATTAAAGGAGGTTTATGCAATTTAGTTTTGCCAGACTGAGAGTAGGGCATATACTAATACCAGAAAGACCATGAAATTAAGTTTTTTCTCTGTTTCAGCCAGTAACTCTAAAGTAACTGGCTCTCATGGAAAATTGCAAAATAAATAATCTGTATATTAGAAGGAAATAAATAATTGGGAAAAAATGCCCTTCCTCCTCCTGCCTCAAAACTCCCACCTTAGTAAAACAGTGGAAAACTAAAAATCATGTTAATTGGCTGTATCAGATGTGTGAAACTCCATTTCACACGCTTGAGTATGCATTTAATTTCCACCAGTCCAAGAAAAGACGAGCCAGGTGAGAGGATTCCTCAGCAGCAGCAGGAAGCTGAAGGGGAATTGA